>OZ002740.1:72490953-72586626 GCA_963924295.1 Dioctria rufipes | reverse complement strand
CGTATTTGAATCAGCCGTTACGGGCATTCTACGCAGTTTGATGGCCACACAAATTAATTAAAGAACAGTAATTAAACAAAGTTCTGTTTTTTTACTATATAAAAAAGAAACGGAAGTTTTTGTGGTGAACCGGGCAAATTAATATAAAATAGGGAAAGGAAAGTTTATGTTATTTTGTAAAATACAGGGATGTTTAAAAAAAAAAATGTTTAAAGAATAAAGTGGAAAAAAATGTATATCAAGTGTCGTGTTTAATTAAGAAAAAAGCCCCCAAAACAGAATAAGGAATACCAGCCACGCTGAAAGAAAGAGGATAGAAAGCTGTGAGTACTACCAAGATATAACAATTGGCGCAGCCGGTAGGATAGAGGAAGCCTACTTTGAAAAACAAAAAAAAAAAGTATAAGCGCTCGAAAACCCTCTATCCTACGAATCTAAAAGGAGTTTATGACGAGATCGAATACTGGGCAAGACACCCTACCCTCCGCCTGAAGTTGAGTCTGGCTTCAGGAGTATTTCGATCTTGTCGGCTCCCAACGCTCGGGGTCGGACAGCTTTAACTGCCTCTGTTTGAAAAACACGCAGCCCACCCCCTCATCAAAGCACAAAGTGCCACCGTGGGAAAATAGCGGGCTTCATCCCAGCCCAGGATAAAGAAGTCCACATCCCAAAAATTTAAAATTTACACTTGAAGGAAGGAAGTTTGCAAACCATCCGCTATCTGCGATCCAGAGCTAAAAGGGACTTCGAAGTAGGCAACGCGCCCCCCTTTCAGCTTTTATCCAGGGGAATTTAAGAAGGCCACGGGCCCCCCCGGCAGCAAAAGAACTTCAAGAAACCGAACCAACGATCCTGAATTGAGAGGGACCTCGAAGAAGGCAATAAGCCCCCCTCTCAATTTGAACCAAGGGAATTAAGACGGCAGAAGCCCCCCTAGCTGCAGATTTTACATACGGTGGTCCATGAGCGAGGAAAGCTCCCACCAAGAAATACCGCCGGAAATCCAACTTCCATCAACTCCGCAACAATCTTCCTCGCCGGGCGACGCACAGGAAGTTCCGTCCCGGAACGAAGGAGGCAACGAGGGAGCAACATCCGCAACAGAGGGTGGAGAACAAACGCCCCCAACAAATTCAACAACAAGAGGAGTCACGTTAAGGAGTGGGACAATCCTGACAGGTCCCCAACAAGTAAGGCATAATTTAAATTTAGAAATATATTTAAAAAATTTGGAAGAGAAAGTGCGAAACTCCTCCGAATTCTCTGTGAATCAGTGCGACTCAGTAGAAAAGCAGATCGAAAAGTCGAGAAAAGAAAGATTGGAAACAATCGAAAGATTTAAAATTAACACAGAGAAGTTCAAAAAGAGCTTAAAGGAGTTTGGAGAATTTTCGCACTCTCTCGGGATAGATATCAATAAAAATAATAGGGTAGATTTAAGTGAAAGTGCCATCGACAGTGTCAGTGATTCCACCGCGAGTGAATTCCTTTTAAATTGGCTGGGCGACTCCCTTCTGGAAACCAGCATAGAAGAAACTAGCGCCCCAATAGTGTCAAACTCTAGTTTCAAAATCCCCAAATTAAACATGGCAGATTACGCTAAAATCGCCAAACTGACTGCCCAGCTCGTCCCCCTATTCTCGGGAGAGCAGCACCCAAAATTGAGCCTTGAGCTCCAAACGTTCCTAGGATGCTGCAGGCAGGTAATCCAGTGCATTTCGGTGGATGAACTAACAGCATTTTTGCAAATCTTCCCCACCAGACTTCGAGGCGAAGCTTATCAGCTTTTTGCCTCAAATATGCCCACTACTTTCAAAGAAGTAGAAGGACGGCTAAATCGCACATACCTGCCTAGAGAAACTTACCAGGAACTGGTAAATAAATTAATAACCACAAGGCAGTATCCCTTAGAAAACCTCACAGCCTTCACGGCACGAGTAAAACAAATGCTAGCACTCTGCAATGAAGCAGCAGAATCCAAATACGGAGCCACAGCAGCACCAGCTGTCAAAACGCAGTTGGAAGATTTCGCGAAAAACGCACTGAAAACAGGCGTAAATAACCCATATATGTGCCAATACCTTCTGACCATGAGAGACGGCACGGTGGATGACCTCGTACAAAGAGCACTTGACATGGAACGTCTCCAGCAAAGTGCTCTATTCCTGCAACCTCCAGGACAGTTCCAAACAAATATGATGCAGAATACATTGCCAAATTCTGCCTGTACTAGTGTACCCAGTAACACACATTTAACTCCAAGCAGTACCCTAGTAAATCAAAGCGTATACAATCCTGGCATCATCTCATACTCACAGGCCCCCTCCAAAACAATATGCCCATTAGCCCAAGCAGTCACATACCAACGTCACAGTTCACACAGGCCGGCACAGCATATATTAAACAGGAACCAAGATCGCCAGATAAAAATTATAATGTAAAAAATAAAAATAATTATTTAAATAAAATTACTTGTAGTTTTTGTAATTTAAGAGGCCACACATACGCAGATTGCCTCAAACGTAAAAATACTCCGTACTGTGTGAACTGCAAAATATACAACCACGATATACGTGACTGCAGGAGGAACAACAACAATATTCAAAGATCAAGCAACAATGGTGGACCATCGAATCAACGCCCTAGAGAGCCGCAGAACCCCAATAACAATTCCAGAGTAAATAATGTGCGAAAAAAGTGCGAATTTTGTGGTCGTTCTGGACATGCAGTAAATAACTGCCAAAAAAAACGTAAATGGGAAGCCCGGAGTCAGGGAAACGACGTACAGTCGACCCAAAACTCCCCGGCTCGACTATAAATCTCCCATATAATAAATTAGGGTCTCCTCAGCAGCCCGATTCCAGTGTCGCTACAGTAAAACTTCCTTTAGATATAGGCCTGAACGGCCAAACTAAACTAGTAGTAGACACAGGCGCTGAGGTAAGTATAATAAAGAAAAGGTCATTAAAAGACCTCAAAGAAATTAACCACAATGAGGCATGTACACTTCAGACCCCATTTGGTACGGGAAAGACGCTGGGAAATTGCCAGGGAAACTTCGTTTTCAAAAACAAAATTCCCTGCAAGTTTCAAGTCGTAAAGAACTTGCCTGGCCTTTCCGATGATGGACTTCTAGGAAATGATTTCCTAGCAAAAAACTGCAACGTTGAGGGTCCTAATAAGGCACTAAGGTTTCCTCGCACGGAAACTAATCCAGACGAATTTGCTTTGCCATTAGAGTTTGACACGGACAAGCTACATTCTGAGAAAGCAGTCGAAGTAAGAACACTTGCAGAAGAGGTAGAGTCTAAACAGGCTGAACTATCCACCTGCAGTGTCTTCAAGGCTTTTCAAACGAGAAAAGCTGGCTGCCAAGCTCCAAAAGGGCCCAAGGAATGTGAAAAAAGCTGTCTGGGCGAACAAGAGACCGATGAAGGTAGGCAGCAATTGGTTACCTTTAAGGAACCAATCTGCATACCTGCGCGCTCTCAAATTGTAGCCCCAGTGCCGTTACAAACTCAAGAAGAAATGCTCTGTTTATCCCAAGAGATAAGCGATGGAGTCTTCTTGGCAAACAGTTTGCTGTCATCTGGAGAAGAATTAGTGCTGGTTAGTATTCTCAACGCTAACAGTCATCAAGTAGTCATACATAGCTTAAAGTTACAGCTATATCCAATAAACGACTACACCATAGTCCCATTAACGCACTCAAAAGATCACAAAAGAACACACAGTCCACTACCAAATATGGAGGCAATATCAAACAAAACAAGAGACGGAACCGAGTGTCTAAAGCCTGCCAAAAAGGTGCATATAGCTCTTCCGTCCAAAATCCCGAGGCATAAATCACTGTTAAACAAACAACGGCCATACAAGAACGGTAGCGAGTCGCTAAAGCCTATATTAAAGGTGCATATTACTCCACCGTCACACAGCACACAGAATGCTACATGGTCAAAAAGCAATAGCATTGACGTGCATGAGTATATCACACAACCTAAGGCAGAGACCACACAGGTGTACCAAACTCAGCCGTCAACAAAGCAGGAAGCAAGTACCCTGTTACATGCTAAATACAACAAAATAAAGCCTCATAAGGAATTCATTAAATCCAATCCAATTTCAGGACACAAATTTACAAGGAATAGGAAGTCAACCCAAGGTTCAGCTGAAAAATCAGCAATTTTACAACATGTACGATATCTATACCCGGATAATGAGACTCCGGACGACCCAAAACAATACCCGCGTATTTCTAGGCTAGAGCAAGAACTCAGCCTAGACCCTAATTTAACCGCGGAAGAAAAAATTTCGATATCGGAACTCTGCGAAGAGTATAACGATATCTTCTTCCTCAAAGGTGACAAACTCACCTATACAAATGCGATAACGCATAATATTCCGTTGGTGCAGGATCAAGCACCAATCAATCAAAAAATGTACCGCTTACCTGAAACACAGCGGAAAGTCATTAACGAGCAGCTAAAAGAAATGCTAGACAGCGGGATAGTTCAGTCTAGTAAAAGCCCTTGGAATTCACCTCTACTAGTTGTCCCCAAGAAAGCGGGACCTGACGGTGAAAAAAGGTGGCGCGTCGTTGTCGATTTTCGTAAATTAAACGAAAAGACAATTGGAGACGCATTCCCGCTACCCCGAATCGAGGATATTCTCGACCAACTAGGTCACGCCAGGTATTTCACCACACTCGATTTGGCCAACGGCTATCACCAAGTTCTTGTCGACAAAAAAGATCGACATAAAACTGCTTTCAGCACAAGCTATGGACACTACGAGTTCAAGCGTATGCCATTCGGGCTCAAAGGAGCCCCCGCCACATTTCAACGCCTAATGAATTTCGTCTTAACAGGCCTACAAGGCCTCGAATGTTTTGTCTACCTAGATGACATTGTCATCTATGGAAAAAATTTAAATGACCACAACGAAAAGTTGAGGAAAGTCTTCAATAAGTTGAGAGAGAACAACTTGAAACTGCAGCCAGAGAAGTGCCAGTTCCTACGAAGAGAAGTTGTTTACCTAGGACATAAATGTTCTAGCGAAGGAGCCCTACCAGACCCAAGTAAGACGGCCTGCGTCCAAACATTTCCTGTTCCAAGAACAGTAAGGCAAGTTCAGTCATTTTTAGGACTTGCCAATTACTACAGGAAATTCATTCCAGACTTCTCCAAAATTGTACGTCCAATTACGAATTTACTCCGAAAGGATGTAAAATTCACTTGGACAGAGAAATGCCAAGAAGCATTTCAGAGCATAAAAAGTGCTTTAATTTCTCCACCACTTTTAATTTACCCTGATTTTTCAAAATCATTTAATCTTACTACTGACGCAAGTAACGAGGCTCTAGGAGCTGTTCTTTCTCAAGGAGAAGTCGGACAGGACCAGCCCATTGCCTATGCAAGCCGCACATTAAACAAAGCCGAAAGAAATTACTCTACTACAGAAAAAGAGTTATTGGCTATTGTCTGGGCTACCAAGAATTTCAGGTGCTATCTTCAAGGCCGGAAATTCACGGTCTATACGGACCATAAACCTCTCAAAGGTGTCTTCAATGTGAAAGACCCTACTTCCCGTTTGGTGAGATTTCACCATAAATTATCTGATTTCGATTACAACATCGAATATAAACCAGGGAAGTACAACACTAATGCAGATGCACTAAGTCGCATCCCTCAAGCATTAAAGGAAGACACTTTAGGCAATACCTTAACGGTAAAAGCCCTAGTCCACCACACGATGGACTCAGATGTGGAGGAAGACGATTCCGCAAATAATAAGAGAAAGAAGAAATCCGCTCGTTGTTTCGTCGTGACTCGAGCTCAGAAGCAAAAGGCTCAAGAGACATTAGATAGCTCCAGTGTGGAGACAGAAGAGCACACGAATGCGGACCAAAACGAAATTCAACATACGGAGGCGGAAAAACTAAACCCAGCATCGCTTGAGCAAAAGGTAAGTACTGGCAAGACACCCGAGGTTATCACGAGCCCTACGGAAATCCGAACAATCCTAAAAGATTATCACGATTCTCCATTTGGTGGCCATCAAGGTGTCATAAAAACTTACAAACGTATAAGACGCAAGTATTGGTGGAGACACATGCTTAGCGACATCAAGAAATACATAAAAAAATGTCCAAAGTGCCAGACGATGAAAGCTTCTCCACAATATAAAATGCCAATGGTTATCACGGACATCGCAAAACAACCGTTCGACAAAGTTTACCTCGACATTGTAGGTCCATTAGAAGAGACCACATCAGGAAACAAATATATCTTGACCTTCCAAGATAATTTAACAAAATTTGTCGACTGGTATGCCATACCTAATGCAGAAGCAGTCACAGTAGCACAGGTTTTCTTTGATGAAATCGGTACGCGCTACCGCATACCCAAAAGAATACTCACCGATCAGGGAACAAATTTCCTGAGTGAATTATTCAAAAGAGTATGTAAGCTCCTAAAGGTAAAGAAGTTACAGACTTCGGCATACCACCCGCAGTCTAACGGAGCACTAGAGCGTGCCCACAGACCGCTCATTGAATACCTGCGAACAATCGTAGATGCAAATCCCAAAACTTGGGACCAATACCTACGAACCGCTGCATTCGTGTACAACAATAGCGTACACGAGGGTACTAAACTTACCCCAATGGACTGCCTATACGGCTTCACAGCGGATGTCCCATCAAATTTAAAACGGGATCCCGAACCCGTTTACAATCATGAGAGCTACTATCACATATTGAAGTATAAGCTCCAAAAATCATATGCCACGGCACGAAAGAACTTATTGGCAAGTAAACAGCGCTCAAAGGGGTACTACGATAAGACAGTACGGCCCCTAACTTTCCATGTAGGAGACAAGGTCCTCATCAAGAACGAAAGCAGAAAACATAAGCTTTCCCAAATGTGGGTAGGACCTTATCAGGTAATAGCAATACCAAGTGATGTGAATACCACAATCAAAATTGGTAAGCGAATGGTGACGGTACATAATAATCGTTTAAAACCATATTTCGAATAAAAGCATGTTGTACAAAAATGAACCAGGTTGACTTAAAATTCCTACTTCAATGTCCATTAAACGTCATTTCAATACCTCCCCAGAAACATTTGCGGTGGAGTCACTCCACTGCCCAGTTTAAAACGGCACAATGCAAGTACAAATATACTTAAAGAATCGTTTTCTTCCTCCGAATTGTCCACAGAAATGGCGCTAAAATTCATCGTATTTGCCCTCCTCATCCAATACACAACAGGAGAGATCGCTGACAAACCCTATATAAGGACCCAACTAAATAGCTCGGGCATATTTTTCGAGGACCTAGGAAGCCTCATGGTATATCATGACACCTGGAATGTCCTCACCGAGATAGATTTGGACGAACTAGATACCCAGATAAAGCTAGCGGAATATGCAGAGCACTTAGTGCACAAACTGTGCATAAATATAACAGACCAAGGAGATCTGTGCAACGTGCAGCAGCTACACATTCACGCTATAATAGATAGCATACGAAAGCGCACGGGAACAATAAAGGAACTAGTACCAGGAAAACGCAAGACCAGATCTTTATTTTACGGAATAGGTGGTGCCATGCATTACTTATTCGGTACCATGGACAGCAATAACGAGAAAGAAATTTACAGCAGGTTAGAAGAAATTGAATCAAACGCACAAGCCCTAGCCGAGCTAGAGAAACAACAAATTAGTGTTGTAAAAACTACCTTGGAAAAGATTCAAAAACCGCTGGCTTTGCTAATGGATCGTCAACAAAAAATAGCACACCAGATAAACGATCTCCACCATGTGGCCGATGACCTAACTAGGAGGCAACTGAGACAAGAGATTATATCAAGCTTATTACTCCAAATCATCGAAGTCGAATATCGACAACAAGCCCTTCTGGATATAATAATGACTAGTAGAACAAATCACATTCATCCACTGCTCCTATCCCCACAAAACTTGTTACAAATATATCGCAAGACGACTTCGAATTGTCCAAATGACCAAAATTGTCTATCTGTCCTATATCAGACAGCAGGAGCTCAATCACACCTAATGCAGAACAAATTGGTGGTGAGAATTACTCTCCCAATTTTCAATCTGCCACAAATGAGGCTACAGCAAATTCAATGCTATCCTGTACCCAAGTCAGCAAATTATTCATTAATTCCAAACCCTGGTTATTCATACATAGCCAATAGCGCAAAAACTCAGGAATTTCTCCTATTAAAAGGCGAGGACATGAAAAACTTTAGGAAAATAACAAGTAATTTGGAAGAAAACACGTATGTAGGCCGACTAAATACGCCAATAATAAAGGCAGCAACATCAAATGAATGTGCCATTAAGTTGTTATATAATCCTTTAAATGAAGTGCCCCAATGCCGGACCAGAATTCAATCTCCCCAAAAGGACATGTTGATCAAACTAAACAAGCCAAATACGTGGCTATTTTCATTTATCACCTCAAAGGTGCTACACATCACATGTCCAGATCACTTTCTGATCTCGAAACTGGAAGGACAAGGGATATTAGAGATAATGCAACCATGTCAAGTGCAAATAAGTGACAAGGTGCTCAAATACGAAGGTCAAAGTAAACGCCTGCTGAAAATATTTCAACCCAAACAATTTCCCCAATTTAATCATTCCTTATTTAGTTTGAGTCTGGCTGACATTGTACCAGAATCTGAAAACCAAACGCAAGTTTCAATAGAGATTTGAACGGGAGACGTTATCCACAAATCAGTCTACCAGGGTACACACTCCTTAGAGGAAATCCAAAACAAAGTCATTAAATACCAGGAAAAGGTATCAGGCCGACAATCCCATATCCTGTCCACAACTTCTCTATCATTTACGAGCCTACTAGTTCTGGCCATAATGATCGCTGTGGCAGTAAAATATCTTAACCCTGTTGTCATCAAGATGAGACAACAGAGAAATCAACCACAAGGTAACCCCGAAAATTCATCAGAGGGAATTCCTTTAGGGGAGCGAACTAATGCTCCCCCACCCAGTTTAAGGCGAGCCAGAAGCCTCCCCAAAACAAAATCAGTCCAAATAGTGTAAAGGTGCGAACACGGACACTGTCAATATGGACTACTAGTCAACCTAATTTAAACATAAAAGGTAGACCTGGTACAAATAACTACAGTGTAAATAAAGAATTAGAACTTAATATAAACAGAAAATAGAATATATATAAGGAAAAACAGAGTACATAGAAGGAGTACGTAGTAACTAACAGTATAAGAAACTGAATATAAAAAAAAAATGTATTAGAAGTAAAGACAAGGATAAGGTAGAATAAATAATTATAAAACTATATGTATATAAATAAATAAAAAGAAAACAAACAAAAAAAAAAGGGGGGTAGTATATAAAAATAGAATTAGTAAAACTTAATTCAAAATAATACATAGCTAAGACGGAATAAATTTCACCAGGCTCCTACCTAAACAAATAATTAGAAAATAAAAAGCAATTAACACATAACAAAAAAAAAAGGGGGTACAATGCAAGAAAAAATAATATAAGAAATACAAGAAAAGTTTACCAGGCTACTACAAAAATTTTGGTTTATTATAGCATGAGCTATAATATTGTAAGCTATTTTTATAGTAGTTAGATTTAATTAAAATTTAAATAAGAAAAAAAAATAGATAATTAACTCACAAAAATGTAACGCCGAACCGAACCAGCCAAGATCCGAAACCCCTAACGAGAACAAAAAGAAACACAAAAAAAAAAACCACCAACGAAACCAGCCTAGGGTAGCAAATTCCAGAAACAAAACATTCAATTTTATGGTATTTTTTTTTTATTTATATAGACAAGCAAAAGGAAAAACAAGAAAGACAGGAAAGGTATAAGCTAATTCAAAATTGAAAAAAAAAAATTTTAAAAAGAGAGCTTCCCGCAGGGACTTCATGCCCAGTCCTCCTCGGAGTCATCCTCGACTTCTAAAGGGGGTGGGGTGGCCATCAAACTGCGTAGAATGCCCGTAACGGCTGATTCAAATACGGTTGAGGGTACCGCCTGAATAAAAGAAAAAGGGTAAATATAGGTGGCCAACGTGCTAATCAATTACCATCAGGACTTACCTCGCACAACCCACGCCTGCCCTTGGTGGGGATACAGGGGTATATCAGCCCCCCAGTAGTGGCGGCCGGCCACGGCATCCGCGCCCCACATAGTGAAAGGCCGCTGTCCTCGCCGTAAAAGCACCAGACGAATCGGGCCCCGCCACCCAGGTATCACGTGGACCACGAAAATTAAGTTGGCCACAGAACTGAGGCCCGCCGGGCTGTGCCAGGGTTGATTACTGACTTTGATGGCAAACAACATCCTAACTGCAATCCGGATTTAATTAGACAACTGCAACGGTTCAAGATCAAAACTCGAATAAAACCGAGCAGAGAATTTAATCATGAGATCCATTGCCAAGACAAAGTAACAAACCTAGCAGAACGGTAATCGGACACCCCGATAAGAGGCCCAGAAACAAACAAATCAAAAACAGCTCTGCATATGCTAATCGCACAAATGACCTTCACCAAGAGTTATTACTCTTCTAATAATAACTCTCATTTTGAAAAAGGGGAAGGATTGTTATGTACCAAATCCTGCATACCAAAAAATATTCAAATAAAGGGATATCTAAAAATTTCTGCAATACTAAAAGAATTCATCCATAAATTTTCACATAAGCTAACATGCCTAAAACATGGCTAGCTTATCAGTACAATCAGTGAAGAAAATTGCGTCAGCAATTTTCTTCACATTCCATAGAGTTGAAACAAAATTATTCCCATGGCAAATTTTGCCTTCAGAAATATTTAAGTTGAAAAATAAAATAAAAGACAAATCGTACCTTCAGTACGATTTGTCGTGAAAATTGCAATATGTATGCACGAACGTACATACATATCACAAAAAAGCTTTCGCGATAAGAAGAGCGCGCCGCGAAAATACATTGTATGTATACGCGCGCGGCAATTCTAATCGTCGTGACGGTGGCTGATGTTTATAAAAGCGTCAAATTTCAAGCCTCCGTCCAACGAAAAATATTCTGGACTTGTTTAATCAAGTCCAGAATAAAATGAAAATTTTCTCAGGGTGAAAATGCAACTATGCATTTTCTACCCTGAACGAAGGCTCTTGATCGCGACAAAAGTGATCAAGAGCCGAGTTGGTTTTTAAATCTCGCGAAGAACGGGCAGTCGAATTTTAACACAAGAACGGAATTGATTTTTAGATTTCGGCACGGTTCCCCCGGATGAAACTGCTGGTCAGAGTTGAGTTTTTTTGTGTGTCCCTGGATCGATTTTAAAGAAAAAACCTTGGTGGCGGTGCGGTTTCGGTAGTTTAAAAAGAAAAAAAGGGAAAGTTGTGACCCAAGTAAAGTTGGAAATAAAAGAATAGTTTGAAAAGAAAAAAAGAAAAAGTTGTGATCCGAGTAAAGTTGGAAATCCAAGAATAGTGTATAGCAACAGAAAAAGTTGTAATAAGAGAGGAGTAGCAATTAAGAGAAAGGTGAAATAAAAGAGTGCAACAACATCAAAAGTTTTTTGGAATACAAAATATCCGTCCCGAACGGAGAATATCTACGAATACAAGAATATAAGAAAGGTTGGTAAATTTAGAAAGATAAATATAACACTTTCAATATTTCAGACACGACTGTTACCATGCCAGAACTGCTTTTTTTTTTTTTAATAAAATGGCTTAAGCTCTGCTTTTGATAGAATTCCGTCCTAAATGACATAGGCATATCGACGCTAAAATGCATAAAATGAAAATTTTCACTAGAGACCGAAAAGTTTTTCAAAATCAGAAAAAAATCATAACTTCTAAACTATTTATTATAGAAGTGCTACTTTTGGACAGATTTTATTTTAAAATTATATCCACAGTTTGCAATAACTAGAGGTATGCTAAAGTTAGTATAAGCATTAGTTTTACCAGTTACAGCATTCCGATTTTTGTTTTACGGACCTCAACAATGCTGTATCTTAATAGTTGTATTGTATGGAACGAAATCAATGTTAAAATACTTATGGCAATTAAAATGCTTTATGAAATATACCTTATTTATTTGTATGATATATGTGAACTATATCCAAGTTGTATGTTTAAAACAAGATCTAACTTTTGATGTAAAATAGCACAGAACAAGAGAGGTAAGTTAAATAAAAGGCTGTAGTTATTATTGTTTTAATTTAATACTCCATTAACGTAGTAACACCGTATTCTGCGTTATTTATAAGTTAAAAAGAATAGAGTAGCTGTATCTCTCATGCAAAACTAAGCAATAACAAAATGCATTAAAAGCTATTAGTCATAGTCAAACATTGAAAGTGTAGCAACTTCGAATATTTTCGAGAGGTAATAACAGAAATTATCATTGTACGATCCGCAAAATGATGTAAGCCTCTCCAGCCGTCAAACCTTGGATGCTGTATGTATCTCGCTTAAAAATTTCCAAACCTTCCTTTGTTTAAGGCGACATGTGTTTAAAAAGTAGCGGATTTTAACCTATTACTGCAAATCAAGTCGAAGTTACTGAAAAAAGTACAGGCGCTTTCAATGGCGTAAATTATTTTATTTTCATTGTAGAGATATGAGATCCAGACCATTTGCCGCAGTTTTTTTTTCTGTTTTAAATGGTGTATATAACGTATTTTAGACATTTCGGTCGGTTACGACGTTTGTGCTTTCCAACGTTGATATGCTTTTGATTTTTCGTTATAGTCGTTGCTTTTAAGAGAAATAAAAGAAGCAGCAATTAAAAACATAAGTGGAAGGAGTATTGGATTTCTTCCTCATTTAAAACTTGTGTGACTTTAATTTTACGTAAACATAGTACCAGTAAAAATGATACCAGCTAGATGTACATATACTGTAAAGCCATGACCACGGTCAACAAAAGTAAACAGAAATCAGAACGAAAAAGAAATTGAAAACAAACAAAGTATGCTCGACCTCGAGAGGAATTTGCAACGCAAGCAATTTCCGCTATGCAAGCATAATTCTTCATTGATAAAATATTCATACCTGAAGTCATTGCTTTACAATATCGATACATTGGGACTCATTCAGAAATTGTGTGATCAGAAATGCTGACACTACAATTTCCGATTATTAATTTTGTATATTGAAATTCTGCAATAATCCCCCCCTTTAGAATTGTAAAGAAATACTGATTCCTTTGTAATCGATTTATATAAATAAGCAGTTATTGTTCAATAAAAATTAGACTTAATCTGATTATTGAATGGTGTCTTTTTATTTCTCAAAATATAACAGCGGCATACTCTGCCATCATGCTATTACAGCGGCATACTCTGCCTTAGCAAAATACAACATCGGCATACTCTGCCATTCCTCTATAATAGCGGCATACTCTGCCTTAGTACAGGTACAACAGCGGCATACACTGCCATACATTATAAAACGGAACACTCTGCCTTTAAATATAAAATAGCAGCACACTCTGCCGCACATATTACATTGGCATACTCTGCCTTATTACATGGCGACTCTGCCTTAAATAATATAACAATAGAGGCATATTCTGCCATAGAAGGAACTCTGGCATATTCTGCCATTTAGTATCACTATTACAGCGGCTTCTTAGCCATTCAATAATAAATAGGGCAGCGCTCTGCCTCTTCAACATAACTCCGATACAAGTCATGACGAATAAATAAACATGGACAAATCATGGACAAATCATCGTATAACATCAGAACAAGCTTATTACATGGCGATCAAAATAATATTATTACAACACACTTTCAGAAACAGATTTTCTATTACTGTATTTATAATTCTTGCACCTTCAAGTACGGCATCGAACTTCAATACAATCTCGAAGCGTCAGTTTACTAAGTGATACACCAGAATGTCATTGAGCTTTGGTTTAACCCACAAATCTTCCAATTTCTGTTGTCCGTATCTATTAAGGTCCCAGATAAAATCGCTAGTAGTCAGGCGGTTTGTAGCATCACTAATATGGTAGATATTATCATATATGGTTCAATAGTGCTTACATGTGTCTACTCGTTGCTCTAACTACTTTCTACATTTGAATTCAAACCCATCTGTTTCAAATTCCATGCATAATTGGTAGTGTATTCAGCATCAGTAGGCTTTATGTGCTAATCAAAGTTAGTCTCTTTTGTCCTGGAGAAAATTTCTCCAGCTCCACCATCTTTTTTTGGCTCCAGCAGTCTTGACTGGTCATATCATCAATGTGTGATAGCTTCTGTTATCTCAATTTTCTCTATGCAGTTCCCAGAATATACAGTCAACCGTGGCTGAGATCCGAATTAGCATGGGGAGCTGAATCAATCAAAACCCAAGGTGGTCAGGTATCCGAAGTTCGCATAATATCGACTAAGTTCCCTCCTAACCATGCAGCCCTCGGTGGGGCTACTTATTGGTTATTCGAAACTATCTATACTACTAAAATATACTACTGGATATGCTACTTATAGCACTACCCTATAATACTGTATTACAAATTTCACAAAATTTATATTCACAATATCGAAGAGTACAGACTTCAAAATCCGTTTTCTACTTTTCCGTTTTCAATACTTCACAACCCCATAGAATCTATCTAGAACTAATCACCGAGTACCTTGCCAAACACTAAAGCATCGTGGGCTATTTGCGTGCTTTCCTGTCCATTGACTTGAATAAACTGACTCAGTAGAGTGCTCACCAACATTTTTTAGTGAAGCCGTTGAAAATTGTGCATCATGCGATATTTATTGCGAAAAACATGCAAATTTAGGAACACTAATTTATTTGTATCAAAATAAGAATATAAAATAATTTTCCAAAGCCACTTGTTGGATCGCACCACATAGCATTGCTGCTTTTAAATCAGTTTTCCTATAATGCATAAGTTTACGTGAGGAAAGTTCATGAAATAAGCTAAAGTGCAAACAACTTTTCTATTATGCCCAGAGGACTATAAAAAGCTGTATAAAGGAAGAGTTCCTTTACAGTATCCTCAACCTGGATGGGAGCCATTAACTTCGTAGATACTTCAACAACTTTTGAGGAATTTTAGTTGCCACTTTTTTGTGTGCAAAGAGCTTTTATTTATTATGCTGCAAATTCTGTAGCCGGAATTTAAAACAATCTGTAGAGAACTCTTTATGTTGCTCTTAGTTTGAGTGGAAACTTTTATGCAGAGCTTTGTTGTGCGTTAAGAGATCCATGATACTTCAGAATTAATGAAAATTGAGGTTTTATTTAGCTTCTAATTTACGATTAATTATCTCCAATAGTTTACTGAGTTAATCATATTAAAGTTTAACTAATTATGACAAAAGCAATTTGACTAAAAATGAATAGTATGCTTGCCTAAACATGTGCATTTGTGGATTGTGTATTTGTGCATCCGTGGTTGAATATCTGAAAAATAATTTAGGTAAGTTTACCCAACTCATGTAAAGAGATAATAGTAAAATTATAAACGTGTTTTGTTACCTAATATGTATGATATTAGCAATTCAGGAGATAACAATTTTTTCTCGATACTCAGAATGAGTCTTTATATTGATAAAGAAAGGATGATAGTGAAAAAGGTCAGAAACATGAGTTGTGGGACACTACAAATGAAAACTATAAGGACATAATTAACAAAAGGAATTTAGATGTACGGCTGTTGGATAAATCGAAGTTTTGTATTGGTTAGTATATATGTTTTGCTATATAATTTACATAGCAATTCTTATTAAATTGCTGAATTTTGAAATTACTTACTGTTTGTGGGTTTGTAAAGGACGTGGAAAATTGTTAGGGTTTTAATTGAAATACAGTTGCTTACTATTTAACTAGAGCTTTATTCACGGATTTATAAAAACGGTATCGATTCCGGCGTGACTGATAAGAGACTGACTCGAACTTGCTGTACTTGAGTACCAGTGCCTGGTTTAATTGTTCCATTTTGATAGACTGGGATGCGTGTGATAATGTGGTTGTTGCTTCTGTTTTGAAAACCACTTACAAAGAAATCGGTGTTCTGTAACGCGATTTGAGCTCAATATCCTCTAATTCTCCCACTTGTAATGTGCCTTCTAAACGAATTCCGTCTCGCTCGCGAATAAATTTGTGCAAGACTCAACAAGCCTTCAAGTTGTCGTCAGCGTAGTCAATACTGCTATATATTGATCTTTGAAGAATTCGTGTGAAGTTCGCGCGTTCAACATACCGCTGAGCTATTGTCGAAAGCGTCAGCTATGACCAGAACATAAGACAATGCAACATATTAGTCAGGAAATTCAATACAATTCAATTTAATTTATTAATCTGGGCTGGTACACAAGATTGAACAATCTGTTACTCAAAAATATAGTTACAGTGAAAACAATGTTCAAATAGTTACTTATACTAAGCGTTAATATCAAATAATAATGAAAATAAAATCACATAGCAAAAAACTAAATTCAAGTAGAATTATAATATGAAAATATTGCTACCACAAATATATTCAAGCAAGAGATACTTAATTATTTATGTTATGTTAAAGTCATTAATCCATAAAGCAAGAAAATAACTAATTAACTAATTAATTAGTAGCACTCTTGAAACCATTCAGATCTGAATTGAATATAGCAACCTCTTAAATTCACCGACAGTAACCACTATCTGCACAATAGCAGGTAATGTGTTCCACTGCAGTGGGATCTGAATGAAGAAAGAGCTTTCCTGAACCAAGCAATTATGACGTGGAATCAGAAGATCGCAACGACGCCGACATTGGAGAAACTGAAGCTCCTCCATTAAGTAATCAGGGCGTTTAGTATGAATAAGCTTGAAGAGGAATAGAATTGCTTATCTTCGTAGGTAAATGTTCAGTGGATAGCCCAGTATTCTGGGTATAAAATTAGAGACATGGCCAAATCTACGAAAGTTGAAAATAAATGGGATACAATCATTACAGGCAACATTTATTCGACAAGAGCAGTAGCTATCCAATTTAGGAAAAATTAAATTCCCGTTATAGAAGTAGGGCAGGGTAAGGGTTTTCACCAATCTAAAATTAATGTCCGTGCTTAATCATTTCGCAGAGAGCCAGAGTCGCCGCAAACCTCCATATACCTTATCAAGCACTATGCGTATATGATCACAACATTTCATTCTCCCATTAAGAGCAACACTGAGATTCGTAACTTCGTTTACCCTAGTCAATATTTCACCCCCAAACAGATTTGCGGAAGCTCAGTTTCCAAAATATTCTTGAAAAAAACTATATACTTAGACTTATTAGGATTTAACATCAAAAGATTACGCTGAGACCAATCACAGATACGTACTAAGTCATCATTAATCCTTGCAATGGAGTCTTCAATAAAACAGAGAGGTCTACTATTATATATTTGTAGGTCATCAGCATATAAATGGGCATTAATTTCTTGAACAATGTTTGGTAAGTCATTGATAAATAAGGAAAACAGCAGTGGGCCTAAGATTGATCCTTGGGGTATGCCACAGCAAAGCGGCTGTAAATCAGAGTAACGATCGCTGACTCGCAGTTGTTGATATCTATTACGTACAAAACTCTGTATCAATTGGACAGTACTAGAAGAAAACCGGAATAATGTCTGCAGTTTGTTGAGGAGCACCGAGCGATTTACACAGTCAAAAGCTTTAGTAAAGTCGAGTAAAACCAGTATTCCAATCTCGTCGTTATCAAGGCCTTTTCTTGAATCAGTGGTAACCTTTAGGATAGCCGATTCACAGCTATATCCTGGTCTGAAACCTCATTTCCAACGTGAAATCATGCTATTGTTCTCAACAAACAATTGGATCTGAGTGTACTTCACCATTATCAAAGCCTTTGCGAGGAAACACGAAATTCTGATGGGTCTATAATCAGAAAGGTTTGGAGAAATTTTTTTATTATGGGTAGGGAGCATAGTAGCAATTTTCCATCTAAAAGGGAGGGTACGTAGATGATGTTAAGTAGGTATTAAAAATAAATAATATAATAAAATGATTCCGCGCTGGGAGTATTCCAAGTTTGATTAATTATTCCTTGCCATTAAGATGTTTCTGGAATATACTGAAATTTGAATCCTTTCCATATATATATGCATATAAATAAAATAGTAACTGGAATATACTGCAGCCAAAAGCACCCAGTTTTAATAATTATAAAACTTCGATCCATATTGATAAGGCTTTATTAAACGAATATGTCTTTTATACACTGTTCCAGCGCAATGTGGGAAATATACACGTGCTTCAAAATTTTTGGCAATATTTTGTCGCCTTTCTTCTATCGGATTCGGAATGAATTCAGTTTTCATGAAGCATTTCATACTTTCCGCACAATCATACTAGCTGTTGATCCACGAAGACTGCAGAAGTATGTATTGAACTGCGCGTTTTCTGCAGTATGCTAGTCACAGCTTCAGAAGGTGAGCAAGCATTCAGCAGGCTTCCTGTAATAAATAATTGCATGAGAGGAACTGTGCTTCAAAAGCGATTAAATATGCTTTGGCTTTGCTATCTATAGAACATGCATTAACATTACAAGTAGATTTTGCTGAAATTATAAAAGACTTTGCCTCGGTAAAAGTAGGAAGAAAAATTTAAAGTAAATATTAAAAAAATATTTATGTTCATTGGTGAACAATTAAAAATTTTAGAAATGATTAATTATTTTAACTATCTGATTTTTTGCAAGCACTCATAATCTCTGTCGCCGGGTCTGCTGCCATTGCGACCCTGCGACAAAAGTTTATCTATAGTGTCCTAAAAGTAGGCTAACGGCAGTACTAAAACACGAACTAAATTAAATCTTTATTAAATGGGTTCTTTAATAAGAGCAGAAGTCTTACATTATCGCCTTAAATGCAAAAATATTCCGTTTGGTATATTTTTAATCCATTTTCGAAATACCAGGTGCCTTAATAAAATTTAATGCGATAAAAGTAGCGTAATACTATTACTGACTGTCACAATAATCAAGTGCCCTGAAGGGATAAGGAATTGTGTGATTCTAAGTACTGAAAGTTTCCTGTGCTAGTTTCTTTATTACTCTGGCAGTTGATTCGTTTTCGTTATGCGTAAGGGCCGGATCGTGTAATACGTAGAATTAAGGAATTTGGAAAATGAGAATTGTTTTGAGAGTTAATTCTCCACTTGGAATTCTTTAACTCGGCGAATTTGTTTTGAGAATTCCCGAGTTCTCTACTCCACTTGTTAAAATTCCCTTTATTCAACTGAGAATTGTGTGATATTCTAAATCAATGTCAAATAATTAAAATGCTTTTCGCATTTATTTCTAAAACGGTTTGTCGGACGATAAAGATTGTTATAAGCTTTTTCATAGAATGTTACATTATGAAAAATTCCTTAGTACATTATAAATATCTGGCTGACCGTGTTCGTAATATACGTCCAAAATCGTACTTTTTAAACTTCATTTGGCACTCCCTTCAATTTTTCATATAAAACCTTTGTCTAGAAAACCTCCGTAAGTCGAACTAATTTCCCGAATTTGTTGTGATACCAAAATCACAACCATATTGATAATTATTTACCTCCAATGGATTCCTCTAAAGTCCATAAATTTACATATTTACTTACCCCTATGGATTTCTCTAAAATCCATGAATATTCATATTGTGGTCTCAAAATACCATTTTCATAAAAATGTACAAAATGCACTAATATTAATATTACTTACCTCCATAAATTTCTTAACTTCGCATAACTTGCCCACTTATGAAAAATAAATAAAACGCCTGCTCGACATTTTTGTATACACTCACTCATAGAGTTAATGAAGTGCATATTGCACATCGGTCGAAATTTCAAGAGGAAGATCGAATTTCAAGATCCAAACCAAGAAGTTAACAAAGGCAAATATCTTGCCTGATTCTTATCTTTCCGGTTTTGTTTTTGCTTTTTTGTCTGATTGGTCAGTTAAGTGAACCAATCATAAAAAGTATATATACTTTTTGCTGACGCGAATGCGTCAGCTATTTTTGATAATAAAATTATGGGAAAACGTTAACGAAGTCGAAGTTAAGGATAGGCACTCATGAAGTGTACACGCGGGCGGCTCGAGATTGTTTTAACTAAAGTGTAAAGTCAGACACATATACAGGGTGGGCCAAAAGTCACCATGGGGTTTAAAAATTTAATAACTTTTTCGTTTATATATTTTTTTTTATTTTTTTGTTTTTTAGATTATATAAATAGCATCTGGAGAATAAATAATGGAGAGATTCACAACTGAACAAAGAACCAGAATAATAGAATTTTATTACTTAAATCAGCGATCAATTATTTTAACGCAAAGAGCATATCGTCGCCATTTTAACGTTAGAATTTCGCCCTCTGAAGCCATGATTCGTTGCTTAGTTGATCGTCACCACCAACATGGCACCGTAAGTGATTTGCCTCGAACCGGTAGACCGCGTATAATTCACACTGCGGAAAATATTGAACGTGTAGAGCAAAGTGTTAACGAAACACCGGAAACATCTACCAGAAGGCGTTCTGCTCAGCTAGGGATGTCTCGTACGTCACTACGGCGCATTTTAAAAAAAGATTTAGGTACTGTTATTCCCATATAAGGTGCAATTGGTGCAAGAATTGAAACCCGCAGATCATCGGCAACGTCTAAATTTTGCAGTTAAATTTTAACAGTTGGCCAGAAATGAAATCAACTTTATTGAAAATCTGATTATGAGTGATGAAGCTCATTTTCATCTGAATGGCTTTCTTAATAAGCAGAACTGTAGGTTCTGGGGTTCTGAAAATGCAAGAGCCATTCATCAACGCCAATTGCACCCCATTAGGTGTACAGTATGATGTGGCATTACATCTGAAAATATCATTGGGCCTTACTTCTTCGGAAATGAAGATGGAAGTGCTGTAACCGTAAATGGAGAGCGGTATCGGTTTATGATAGAAAATTTTTTACGTCCTGCTCTTGAAAACAGACCTGAGATGTGGTTTCAGCAGAATGGAGCCACTGCCCACACTGCCCGAGACACAATGGCACTTTTAAGGCAAATTTTTGGACAGCGAATAATTTCAAGAAATTCGGAAATTAATTGGCCAGCGCGTTCGCCAGATTTGTCAGCACCCGACTATTTTCTTTGGGGTTATTTGAAGGAGCGAGTATATGCGAACAAGCCCGAGACAATCCTTGAACTCAACGCCAACATGGTTGCAGAAATTCGAGCGCTACAGCCACAAATGTTGAAAGATGTTATGGAAAATGCTCTAAAAAGAGCCCATCATTGCGAAGCTAATAACGGCGGTCATTTAAGTGACATTATTTTCCATACTTAGCGTAAAAAAATTTCCATTTTGTATATTTTATAATCTAAGAAAAAAAAAAATAAAAAAAATATATAAACGAAAAAGTTATTAAATTTTTAAACCCCATGGTGACTTTTGGTCCACCCTGTACATATATATAAAATATTTGTAAATGATTTAATCGACGGGAATAAAAATCTAAAACCATGTGCTTCCAAAAAATATCTGTAAAAGATTTAATCGAACAAAAGTAAGAACCCGTGTTTCCTAAAAATATCTGTAAAAGATTTAATCGAACAAAAGTAAGAACCCCTGTTTCCTAAAAATATCTGTAGAAAGTCTAATCGTCTTAAATAAAGCTTGTGTGTCGTAAAAAAAATTGCCTTTACTTTATTTATTTCCCTGAACTTCCCCCTAAGTCGCTCTTCTCCAAAAAAGGAAAGCACGGCGACAGTTGGGTAATAACATCTACGATTCAATTCCTTGTCGTATGGACAACTTTATAAATATTAAAAACTTTTATAAATAATGCCTTTATTTATGTTTCTCACAGTGGATCTAATCAAGTGTACAGTAAAAAAATACCCATTTTTACCATTAAATATATTATATTGCTGCACTTTTTTTTTCTTAGTTGTTTTAATTTCTTGTTCTCTGATCAAATAATATGAATTTCAGAATTTGTGTGACCGATGCTCGTATTTTTCTTATCCGAAGTAAGCTGATTATTGATAAGTGAAGAATCAAGCATAAAAATTTGTGGTTTCATCCATAAACAGAGGTATTGAATGATACACTGCTAATATCATTGTTATCAGACAAATAAAATAAAAAATAACTAAAAGACTTCCTTCTATAGTTCGTTGTACTAAAGATACATAAAATCTTATCATAATTCATTGTTAACATGAATTAATTATTTGTTCACAATTAATTAATTAATCAGTTAAGTTTTCGGTGATAAGAAAGTATAAAGTAATTTATAAGGGGATTTAATAACGCAAATACATCACAAGATTTCAGAATCATGAATTATACACACCCGCTAACACGAACAAGAATCACTGCGTAACGTAAAGAGAGATCCTTTTTCAATTTTTCAATTAAGTACTTAATTATTCTAACAATAATTGTCCAGAATGCGCTAACATGAACTCTCTTGAACTGATTCTGGTCGTGTTATTGGTTCTGCATTATATTTCAAATTGACAAAGAACATGTATACCAAAGCTTTATGCAACATACCCAGTTCTATGTATACATGTAGGTATATATGTGGATATCATAATAGTTATTTTACATTAATTTACATGCAATGAATTTGAGGTATAAGTCACAAAATAAAATCATATCTAGGCTCCTTCAAGGCTTTCAAATCTATATCAAATAAATACTTCCGAGTTGGGTCAAATATCAGTATTTGATCTATTCTTTATCATTTCTGTATGTTCGTGAGTAAAAGTATCCCAGATAGAAGGTCCTCTGCCATCTGCATCCCATCTGCCTTCAATTTGATTTTCGAATGTAGCTATTACAAAGAAAATTTCAGGTGGGAAGATATCATCACCATCGTGGTCATCTTTTCGACTAACAATTTTTACATCTGTGGCACCTGCTGCTATAAAAAAGATAAATATTTTACAAAAAAACTTTGTAAGAATTACAAAAACAAAATTATCTATTTATCAAAAACTTAAAAACAGGCGCCGTTGGAAGATAGTCTTGCTGTCGTAAATCTCAACAGAGGGATTGCTTATTTGCTTCATTGCATAAATATTAATCGCAGAGAGTGTGAGATATTTTGAAGTTTCATTTTTCATTGTTGTTTATATTATTGTTAGTGCGTTCTATGACATTAACATGTAAATAAATAATGCAATCATGAATCAAATTGCAATCTTGTCAGCTGTCAACAGTAAAATATGGAATGTCTCTTGGAATTTACTAAAAACAGCGGGGAATTGCAATCATTCTTTTTGTATTTCTCTCACGTTTTCCGTAATTCTCCAACGTTTTCCTTAATTATCAGACCATGTTCGTTCATTGGGAATGGAAAATCAGGCACTTTAATCGGAGAAAACGAATATTCTCTTCTCCCGAATTCCCAAATTCTCCCTGGTTACAGAATCCGACCCCAGGAATGCATTGCCTTCAATACGATGAAGATAATAGGACACTAGTGACACAAATTAATTCACATATGGTGCTCTCATTGCCACAATAAAACAACAGCATAAGTATCATTACTTAAGATATATTGATTAATGTGTAAACGCAGAACTTGGTAGCAATAAGGTTAGCAGACGGGTGTCTAAGGGTATTCCACAAGCAGGACTAATTTCACATCGGCTGTGGTTATTGATGGTTAAGCCCTTGAAGGGATTTCTGAGATTTCCTCGGCGGTTTTATTAAATGTGCGAATAGAGGCGATTTTTTGGCATTCATCTTTTGTAAAGGAGATAATATGAAAAGACTGATGTGATGATATATACGTGGACATATTACGTTTGTATATACCACCCTGTCTGTTAAGTATGTAGTCACAAATTGCTGCCACAAAGTTTTGGGAAAAAAATCCATAGAAATATAGGGATTTTTCCCTAAACTTTGTGGCAACAACTTGTGTCTCTTTACAGCGTATGTACATACGTGTATATACGTTGTCCTGACCCAATATCCAAAGTGGTTGAATTGTGAAATCACGACTGGAGCTAGCAGCAGGTATTCAAGTAATAAGCAATTTGCAATAACTAAGCATTTTAGTTCGCACACTGAAATGCTTGGCGGTTGAGTATTGTTTGCAGTATTATCACACAGTAAAAATGATTATGAACAAATTTAACATAATTTTATATTCTAATTTAAATGCGAGTCCTTAGAAAGTCGAAGATAGCTGCTCGTTCGCTATGTGTAACTTAAAGGACATTATTGGAATTTTACAGACAATCATTTTGAATAAGTTATGTCATATTTTTTAGTACAATATAAACGTCGAGGACTGATTGTTTCCACAGTACAAATAAAAACCCTAAATTTTTGTTTGGCAACACCAACAAGAATTTGCCCAATTTAGATCATTGCACTTACAATTTTTATGAAAACGCCATCTACAAAATGTCAGCCCTTTACGTCAACGCCTTATCAGATAATGTCCAAATATTTAGTAAAAAATAAAATTTTTGTGTGGCAACCCTACGAAATAGTTTCGAAATTTGACACAACTTCGAACTTAACCCTCGACCACCCGATTGTGGTCATCATGAATGCTCCAGATTATATGGATACCTATTACTCAAGCTAGCACTACTACTACGCACTTCTCTTTCCCGGAGATAGGAAGGTATCTGTACCTCATCCACGGTTTCCGCCTTAATAATTATCGCACGTGAATCCACAATTTTATTTTATTTATTTAAAAAGCAACACGTAACTATTTAGATGACATATTTGCCAAAGGTTTTTCTTAAAGGAACTGCATATATAAATATTTTACACTAATTAAACGAATGCTTGTATGAGAAATCTCGATTTTCGAAGGAAAAATTGCTACATTTTCGGTAAAGTTGATGCATTACCAATATAACCTAACTCCAGTTTGGACTGTTAGTCTCTGTTTTAAATTTAGATTTACTTGACTTCTTTTAAACCAGCTGTTTTGGCGCTGAGTGAAACCATGGTTACTTCTAATGTTGATATTAATCAGATCCGCTTATCGGCTTATCACTTAGTGTCACCCCTTTTCTCTTTAGAGAGGAATCGCTCTTTATATTCTCCACTGTCCCTGAATTTGCTTCAACTAATTCAGAGTTTAATTACGTCTGGATTAGATTTAAACTTCATCGGCACATTATTTATTTTTGTTTTTCATACCACAGCCACAATATGTTTAACGCAGATACTGTATGCTCTTTTGATTCTTTGTAATTCATTATAGTAGATATTTTAATCAAATCCCCTACTTCTGAAATTGTTATCGTTGGCGATTTCAATATTGCCGTAGCTCAGACATTTTTCTAATACGAGTTCAGCGGGGACATATGTTGAACTATGTAGCGAATCCCTTAACTTTCAACGGTTAGTTGATAGCCCAACTTGTTTGCCGGATATAATTGAATATAATGCTAACCTAAAGGATCTGTACTCAACGTCAGTGTCGCCTCCCTTTCGCGGTTCGGATCATTATTCCAGTCGAATTCCCCATATCATTTCTGAAACCGACCAGTCACATTCGTAAAAAGCGACTTGTGAGGCAGTATTCCCAAACTGATTGGGCTTGTTTCAATAAATTCATCAGAGAGTTGAGTTGTACTTGAGGGATTTAAGCAAACAGCAATAATGACTGTTATACCGTCAAAATAAACATGGAAGCTCTATTTTAGGCCTACAAGCTGTGCCAGTTACCAGAATTGAGACAGATCTATAGAAAGGCACGTAACACTTGCAAATCCATTATCCAGCGGGCAAAGCTTCAATTCGGTATTAGCCACAAGGTATTTACTAGTCGAACGGATAGTAAGAGTTTTTGGTCTCTTTTCACAATAGTCTAGAGCAACTTCACCAATCTTTCGGTACCGCCCCTAATTCACAGAGGGCATGTTTACACAGAACCATAAGTTAAAGCAAATTTATTGCAGCTAAATTTGCTGCAATTTTTTTCCACCTTCTTTACAGGCAGCTCCTTCTCCACTAATATGCAATCTGATAAAAGAGCTTTACATTTCCGCATAAGAGGGATCTTCATAGTGCATTCGAATTCGAACTTCAATGTGTCTAAGTAAGCCTGCTAGCTCTGTTGAATTTCTTCCCGAGAATTCAGGCGGTGCACCTCTTCTTTACAGCTATATACAAACTATTTCATCTGTCCTATTCGATAAGAGTTTTTCCTTCGGGGTGGAAACTTGTTCATGTTCAGCCAATACCCTAACACAAAGGGGCAGACGATCGCTCCAACTATGAACAAATTGCCCTACTGTGATTCTTTCCAAGATTTTCGAACATCGATCATCAACACCCAATTGATGATGTATCTAAAGAGTAACAATCTTATTAGCCACCGCCAATACAGCTTTCGTGCTGGCCACTCTACTGAGGAGATTTACTAATATTTTTCAACGAGCGTTCGAACCAATGTTTCCATAATTTTGGTGAATCGGAAGATATCGCATAAGATATTTTAAAAGCCTTCTGTGGGTTTCCTTCCTACTTTCTTAGCTAAACTTCAGACATTAGGTCTTCTTTAAATAGATTGAGAGTTTTCTCTCTCGCCGTTCAGTCCAACAGATATTGGACCGAATTACGACTGACCACCTTATAATCAATGCCGGTGAACCGCAAGGCACTGTTTTCTCTTCTATTTCTTTTCTCAATTTTTGGTTTTCAACTTTCAATCCTATATCTAGTTTTAAAGAGGGCAAAACCCTTTATTTCATGTGCTAGTTCGGTACTATAGCTGACTCCCGTGGGAATGTTATAGTGGACAAACGCAGCTGCATGATAAGTACAATTAACAATACCCGCTTGGAGAACAGCTAATCGGATCATGTTTAATGCTTCCAAAATGCAATGTTGTCAGTTAGTACTAATTCCGTTCCTGCGAAGGCTATCATACGTCATCATAATGTATCCTCTGAGCTGTGGCAAAATCATAAAAAAATTACTACAATTAGTTTGGGGGATTATTCGGCAGATATATTTAAAAAAAAGTGAAATGGTCCACTTTCTATGGTTCTTGTATGTTCTGAATTCTTTTACCGTGGAATGATTCAATGTGTTGGTGCAGCTCTTAGTTAGAGTATGTCTGGTTATTTAGTTCGAAATAAAAACCAAATTGTCCACACGTTTTCACAAAGCCATCAATCAATAAATAAATCTCTCAGATAACTCAAAAAAAGTTGTTGATCTTTATATTTTTATTTCCACATAAAGATTTTTAATAATCGCAATACGGAAGATGTGAGAAAATATGAATCACTCGACTCGTCCATCATTTTAAATACTATGATTTGTTGTTCTATAAAAGTTCTGGTGCAGAGTTTTTGCTTACATCAATGCCCCACATTTTTTGACATTTGACAAGTAGAATCTACGCCATTAATAAAAGTGGAACGATACACGATTCAACAACGCATTGAAATTATTAAAATTCACTATAAAAATGGTGAAAATGTGGCAGAGACGGTTCGTAAAACTCGAACATTTTTGGGTCGTCGTGAAGCACCTTGTCGGACCGCAATACAGAAATTGGTAGAAAAATTCGAGCTGTTTAGAAGGGTTCGTCGGACCGTAAAAATTATCATAACCAATTTCATAGGATTTCATATTCTGAAGAGCTTTTCAGTACAACAAAAACGTCTAGGACTGATCGCTTTTACAATATACGTAAAAATCCTAAATTTTTATATAGCAACACCAAGAAGGGGTTGCCCGATTTAGTCTGTTTTAAAATATTTACACGCTATTACTATGGAAATACCGTGCACAAAATTTCAACCCACTTGATCGACGCGTTCTCAGACAGTGTTCAAGTATGTATATAGTAAAGAACGAAGTTTTTTATGGCAACCCACGAACTAGCTACCTGATTCGACCCATTTTCAAACTTTAATTTGCTTTTTTTTTAAAGTCCGTGCGCAAAATGTCAGCCCTCTGAGTGAGCGTGTTCTCGAGTTATCGTGCGAACGGATGGACGGTCAGACAGCCTGGACGACAGACGGACAGACGAACGGACATGCAAGAATCAAAATAACTTTTAATATTATGCGTGAGTGTCCAATCCATTTTGCTTTACCATCATTATTTCGAGTTGTTACAAACGGAATAATAAGCTTAGTATACCTTAAGATTTCATCTGGGGTATAAGAGTAGGGCTCCTATGGCTGATTCCTGTCTAATAAGCATATGTTTTTTCTCACAACTGTTCGAATTCGACACACATAGTAAAAAAAAAATTAAGTGCATTGCAGAGTGTGATAATCCTTAGTTATTTAGTAATTACAACTTATAAAATCCCTTAAAGTAGGTACCCTTTCATCAGTGATTATCAGGCGTTAGGTCATCTATTCTATAGGGCTATCCAATAAATTTTGCAATAAATAGATTTTGAATTAAAATTGGTCTTCAAGTTTAAACCCTAGAATTCATCTCGAAAGTACGTAAAGAAGAAACACTTACATTTTACCATCCCTTTATCAAGAACAAATCAGAGGTCTTTTTTGCATCAAGCAAGCACTTCAACCCACTTAAAAAATTTCCTTAAAAATACACGTAAGCAACTATTCTCTCAAATCGAATCTCCCTACAAAAAATTAATCAAACATTTTGGCTTGTATTAGACTTTTCGGAAAACAACAACTTGCCTATCTGAACAAACCAGGACGACTATAAAGGTTTTTTTTTAAAGCGACAGTGGTATTTGTAAAACTCGACAATTTTTCCCCGAATATTGAGTTTACAATAAAACAGTAAGACAGTTCGATCCGTTGACAACACAATTGGATCCGAGGATGATATAATAAATCAATTTTGAAGAGGGTTTCTTGCACCTTTACACAGAAGTGAATTGAAAGTTGAAAAGGGTGACCACTCCATGGCAACAATACTTCCTCTCTTGTTTGGCAGGTACTTGCTGAACTGGAAAGATGATTTAAATAAGATCATAACATCGTCTAAAGTGGAACAAATAATGAAGAAATTAAGTTTTGTTACGTTTTCATAGTAGAGTGAACTATGTACCAGGGAATATTATTGGCATTCTGCAATTAATTGTTCAAATTTTTATTGACGTGAATATTTCATCTGGAAGGGAAAGAAAAATCTCAAATTGCAGAGTTGGTTTTTCTTTTTCTTTATCTAGGCGAAATGTTGCAATTTGGGAGCCAATGCTATTAAAGTTAGAATAGGTGTTAACATATAAATAGCCTACTCAATGGATTAAAAGTTAAAAATTAGCTTTTTTCAAAAACATTTATTTCAGCTGAAAAATAATTTCGTATTTAGTTAAAATTTACATTTTTATTTAATAATAGAAAACTGTGATTTGGGAACAACTGTAAGGAAACTGTAAAGATTGTTTGGGTAAGGGACTTAGAAAGCCCAATTCAATTTGTTGTTTCCTTTTTTACACCCTAGATAAAATCATAGGATATGCTGAGTTTGTCATTACGTTTTTAAGACCTAGAAATAATGACGGTAAAGAAAAATGGGTTGGTTACCGACGTATAATATCCAAAGTTATTTGGATTTTTGCATGTCCGTCCGTCTCACGATACGTCGAGATCGCGTTCACTTGGAGTGCTAAAATTATGCTCAACGGCTTTTAAAAATGAAAAAATATCTAAGATCTAAAATGGGACCAATCGGGCAACTCCTAGGGTTGCCATACAAAGATTTCGATTTCCATTGTATATTTGAACACTGCCTGAGAACGCGTCAACGTACAGAGCTGAAATTTGGTACGACGTGTTTTCACACCAATAATAAATATAGACTTAAAAATGAACTAAATAGGGCGACCCCTTCTTGCTGTTACCATATAAAAATCTGTGTTTTTTTTTGTATACTGTGAAAACGATCAGTCTCAGACATTTTTCTTGTACCGAGAATTCTTCAGATTATGAAGTTCTATGAATTTGTAATAACCATTTAGGCAGTCCAACAAATCGTTCTAGAAATATGCGAAAAACCACTTTAAAAATCAAACTTGCACAGATGAATGTCCATACGAAACGACATACGAGCAGTCATCCAGAGGGTCATAAAAATGGGTCTTAGACCAATTCTAGTTTTTTTACTTCTTTTTATATTGATATAAAACTACGTGTCTTAACTAAAGGGTTTTCCAATAAGAGGTGTTATTTTGATATTCAAAGAAAAATGTCATTTTTTGAGATAAATGATCGGATCTTTATTTCATTATAAAGAGGAAGGTATGCCGTTAATAACGGAAAATAACATTAGCCAAATGACCACCACGACCACGCCTACAGGACCATATCCTTTTCATGAAATTTTCCATAACCAAATCGCAAAGTGGCTGCCCTATGTCCTCGATAGCCTCACGAATTCCATCTTTGAGGTCTTGAATCGACGCTGGGCTGTTGATAAGGACCTTCTCTTTCACGTGGCCCCAAAGGAAGAAGTCGCAAGGTGTTAAGTCACAAGATCTCGGTGGCCAATTGTTATCACCTCTTCGAGAGATAACACGGTCCGGAAACTTTTCCCGTAAAAGATCAATGGTTTCGTTGCTTGTATGGCACGTAGCGCCAACGACAACGTTTTTTTCAGTCCAGATCAACACCATCCAATTCCGGCCATAGAAAATCATTAATCATCTGTCGATAGCGAAATCCATTCACCGTAACGGTTGCTCCAGCCTCATTTTCGAAAAAGTATGGTCTCGATAGTAATAAAGATTCTTATTGCGGTTATCGACAGTAATAAGAAATTTACTAACACAAAACGCTTTATTGTGGGTCTCGACTGTAATATAGTTTCTTACTTCGGGTCTCGACTGTAGTAAGAATATTGCTAACACTAACCGCTTTATTGCGGGTATCGACTGTTATAAAGAGTAATCCTAATACCAAACCTCAATAAAATAAAAAGTCTAGTAAATCAGCTGCCATATATTTATCAGGTGAGTACAAGTCAATTATTATTTTATTATATATTATAGGTATTATATATATTATTTATTTTATCTATAATTATTATATAATTTTAAACTTATCTTTATTGTATTTTGAATTACTATTATATTCGTACTATTAGAGCTGACACACACATATATTTAGTAAATAATAATATTTACTAAATCTTCAAATTGGTGTAAGATTAAAGTATAGACTTCGTGAATAAACACAATCGCTAAATTTAAACCAGTGGCACACTATCTATTGACTGCGTGCTCGCTCTGACTACGGGCAGAACATAAGTAATAAAACGTTCCGTAAAGTGCTTGCAATGAAAATTATTTATATCACTTCAGAAAACTTCGAAATTGTAATCCAATTGTAAATTTTAATACTATGCTACAAATAATTTCGATTACTAGGAAATTTTTGGAAGAATTTTTTCATATATTTTAATGCTTAATGCTTTAATGATGTATATCAAAAATAAGTAACAATTTTACAAAACTAAAACTATAAAATTTTTATTGAATTTAATTTGATGCAGAGACTGAGAAATATTTGTTAGCAGAAAAATGGCTTCAATTGAAAGTGTATTACGCTCCCAAAATGCAAATGGTGGTGGATTCAATAAATGTTGCATATGTTCTCTTTTGAACTCGCGATAATGCTAGAATTTCGTAATTATAATTACAGAGCCTTGCATAACGCTATCGATGAGGAGTTGAAAAAGGTCCGGAAAGAATATATGAAACGGTCGATTAATTATCCACCAAACATCGAAAAAGTCAGACGTCATAGAATCAATAGAGCTACGGATCATCCTGTACATGTATTACTTTTCACGTACATACATGAACCTTTGTTCATCCCTACGGAGGATGCAGTTATTATACGCCCAGCTAGCCAAGCACTCGTATCTTACTTTAGGACAGAAGACGGCGTTTCTACGAAATTACATAGTTTAGATCTTTTGTTTTCATTGCAAGTCAGTTATAATTTTCTTTCTGATCTGTTTATAGTGTAATAATTAGAAGTTATCACTATTCCTGAATTTCTTTAAATTTAAAACCATATGAAACTCTGATCGATTGCTTAGTCACCATGTTTAGCTTAAAGTATGAAGTCTAGAAAATTTATAAAGAATTGAGTTAGTTATAAGCGTACAAAAATATATATATTGTCCTCGCTAAATCATCTAAACATCCCAGAATAATAAATCATTTTCAAAAAAGGGTTGATACCAATGAGCCTTTCTTCCACGCTAACAGATTTTATAATCGCAAAGTATGCTGTCATACAAAGAAAACAAGTCCAAGTTCCCTCGACCGAATCAATAATAAAACAAAACGATAATAAAATAACAAAACAAAATTAATAATTAAACACAACATTAATAATAAACAACAAAATAAATAAAAGTATTAAAAGGGCACAATGAGCCATACAACTGAAACATCCAAAATTTAAGTAAGTTCTACTCCGTCGTAAGCCTTAAATTTTAATGGAATAAAAAGGATTATATACACTATTAAACGTATAACAAAGAACATTCACGACATGTAAAATATTATTATAAATTTATAAAATGGGCAAAGTGATTATTAATTACACCCAGTGGAAACATGCCGTAATCAAGGTGTGCTATTTTTCGTTATTGGAACACTTTCGAAAATCATTGAATGCACTCCTCAAGCGGATGTGCGAAAATAATGGTTTTCTACGAGATCAGTTAACAAATAAAGTTAAAAGAAGAGGAAGGATAAGGATCCATGGACTTCGCGTGAAGAACGGAAACGTTTTATTTATTTTCTGCAACGTGGTAGAAAGAGCCTTGGAATGAAAGTTGAGTACCTATTTTAAATTTACACAGAAATACCTATTGAATATCTTGCTTTTCTTTAATTAATGCAAAGCTATTATTTTTTACTATATACCTATATCTACATACATATATTCATTATCTTTGGGTATATGATGGCTTAGTGGCGGTAGCAATTCGCTCCATTCTTTTGGATTACCTACGTTTTATAACGTTTTATTAAAACATATCGCATGCAATTACGTTTTTTTTATTTGTGACCTAGGTTTCCTGTGAAATAAAAGATCACGTGGCGCCCAATATCTTTATCCTTTTCAGCTTCGTCCCTACTGCCATCTACTCAGTTAGAAGATACGCACTTTGGAGTGCATATCACGTGCCCATGATTACATGTCCCTCCTATTTTATCATCTTTAAAAAAAAAATTTTCTTGCAACTGGGCTTAAGTGTAATATATTTGCTTTTCACTACTTCTGGCTTCTTGGCCACCTATTTTATCTATTTAGGGTTAAAGCCTTAAAGTATTTAAACAATAAAAAAAAAAAAAAAACCAAACTATTATGTTATCAATGTAACCACTAAAAAAAACCCCTTGAATTTTAGCATAACACACGAAAGTTGTGTATGCAATTTGGGTGTCTGCATCAATAGAGCTCTAGCATCAAATTTGCGGTTGAACGAACTTACTATTCGCCGCAATGGCAAGGTATGCAAAACTTTTAATTGCAGCTACGAGTTTCGGAAGTAGTCTGTTAGATTTAATGGACTAGAGTATCCTAGAATATCAAATAAGGACATTATTTGATACATTTTTGGGGTAAGTACCTAACTTTAAATGCAATAATTCAATTCCATTAGGACGGATGCTATTTACGTTTACTTTACGTCGTGATTTTTACAAACGCGTAGTTAATGGGCACAATAATTTAGGGGACATTTATATCTTTTAAAAATTTCTTTACGAAGGTGCCGTCTATCAATATCAAATAAAAAATAATAAGCCACCAGGAAAATTTCGAACAAAATTATAAAATATAATTTTCTGTTAAAGTTTTGCATTTTTACCTCACAACGAAATCAAACTGTAATTTGCTTGTTGGATGATCAGTGCTCCGACATTATTTCCCTGGATATGTGATTTGTACCCACGTTTCTAGATTTTGCTAAATTTTGTAATTTTGTATACCGAATTTCCCCACTTTACGTTTCTATTTTAAATCTACTACAACAATGATTATGATACTATCAAATTGTAAACATTAATTTGACAGTTTGTCGTCTTTCCTCATTGCATTCACATTGTACAAAAGTATATCACTCATGATACTGTACTGTGTCTCACAAGGAGGCTGGGGAGTCTCACGGTGGTCCTGAACCAACTGTCCATTGAAGTTATCCCCGGTGCTGGCTGCCTTTCCATAAACGAACAATTGTTCCAGCTCAATCGTCTCTTTTGACTCACTTTATCCTCCGATCAGGGCGTCCACTAAAGTTTCCAATAACTTCTCTTGTCCTCAACCTAAAATAAGGGATAAGTACGATAAAGTTACTACTCTTTAGAGTATCAATACAGTTTCAGCTAAAGTACTTGTCTTGTGGGCAAATCTGACCTTCCAAAGCCAAGATTTCTCAGAAAACTCGATATATGTATTTGGAAACTCTTGAGACTGAAAATAATGCCAAAAAAATCTTGAAGTAGAAAATAAGTACAGTGAAATAAGAAAAAAAAAAGTGTAGCAAGCAGTTTAGAAATATAAGGAAATTAAACCAGTGAAAGCCCAACTGGTTGAAATAATTAAGAACAGTGCAATGCCACTTTCTTCTCGCCGCTGTGGGTAATAAAATTCAGAGATTCTTGCGACGCCACATTAGAGACAGCCTTGAAAAAGAATTATACTGCATGCGAACCCTAGTCGTACTCGTAGCCCATTAACAACCCTATAGTAACCGTAGACTAGTAACAGCCCTGTAGATATCCTTGTTTTGCATGTACATAGGTAGAACGTGTTTGTTTATTGCACTGGGCAAGTAGTGGAAATTGGGTAGGTTCCTTCTACATTAATATCGGGATAAGAAGGATTCCATTCTTCTCGTTTCTTCGAATTGCTACCTGGTACTAAGGAAAAGTAATTAGTTTGGCTGTGGCAAGATGTCCAAGAATCGTTGAGATTAGATTATCGTTGGGCACGGCGGCGAGTTGATGCCAGCATTTGAGCGCGAATTTTATAATTTAAATTAAATACCAAATTACTTTTTTTTTTAGCTTTACAATTCAAGTGTGGAGTTAAATCCATTGTTCCCGAATACGGTAGTGGCGGACATGATAGACGCGAATATTCGTAATTATTGTGTGGATATTTTTATTTTGAACTCATATTGAGTGACGGTGATAATTCTGTGGAAAAGATAAAGAAAATCAATCGTGGTGAATTAGTGTAGTGTAATAGTCAAAACATTGGATTAAGTGAGTATGGAAGGGATCGGAGAAGATCAAAGCAAAGTCAAGATTCCGACATTGTGTACTCTACTGAAAGAGGTAAGGTAGTGTTAAGCGAATTAGACTTAATAAGGTGGGAAAACGACCTGTTAAAACGGGAGCGAGATATGCTGCAACGCGAGAGAGTTTCAATTATAGAGCCATTGTTAGATAATCTAGAACAAACATCATCGACGCAGAGGAAAGATAAATCGAGTGTCAGAATGGGTACTCACGAAATGAGTGCGCTTATCGCGGAATTCAATCCATCCACTAACTTTAATTATAATACTCAAGCATGGATTAAAAGCATTGAAGGCCTACGCAATGTGTATGGTTGGAGTGACAAAACAACCCTGTTCTATGCTTCGCTTCGTCTTGGTGGTGCAGCAAGTTATTGGCTTCAGAGCCGACAAAATTTAATTAGCAGTTGGGAAATGTTTAAAACGGAGATTCTGATAAGTTTTCCAAGTGGTCAGGATGAGGCTTCAACTCTCATTAAAATCATGGAACGAAAGAGGCGACAAGGAGAATGTGCGGAGGACTACGTTTATCAGGTATCAGCCTTGGCAAGTAGGATAAATTTAAGCGATACTTCTACCATAAAATATATCATATCTGGGCTGATTGATCAAAATTTAATAAACATTTTAATGGCTTCAAACCTTCAAACAATCCCAAGCCTTCTCACGAAAATTAAGGACTACAAAGATGTTCAAAGTCAAGGGCGGAAACGAGATATTCTCTTGAACCAAGCGGATAATGCAAATGATTGTTTCAAGGAAAAGAGATATCGTCCTTTGAAACAAAATGGGAATCGACAAACAAAATCTAATCAACAGAAAAATCTTCAAGCCTGGAGATCACCAGCAAATAAGCAGGCACATCAGAAAACGACATCATATAGGTCGCCAACGTTTAGATGTTTCCGATGTGATGAACCAGGTCATAACGCAAGAATGTGTCCATTGGCAAATGCTCCAAGAAAGTGTTTTAAGTGTAATCAGCCCGGCCATATGGCGAAAGAGTGCTTAGTTAAAAACGTTTCAAATTTAGGACAAATTGAAGGCACTGACAATTTTATAATTAGGGATGAATACCATAAAATAGTAGAAATAGATGGCAAATCAATTCTGGCTTTCTTTGATCTAGGTAGCGAATGTACTACAATGAAGCATCAGGTTGTAATAAGTAATTCATGGTCGGTAGAGTTTAGTGAAGTTAAATTACGTGGGTTCGGGGGAAATATAACAAATGCATTGGGTAAAGTTACCAAAACGTTGTGTTATCTGGACATTAAATTAGAAATTGATATATTGGTCGTCGAAAATAGTGCTCAAGATGCTCCAATTATCGTTGGAAGGAACTATATGAACCATCCAGAAATCGAAGTTTTAAAACGTTATGGAAGTCTTGAGCTAAGACGTATAAAAGATAATAAAACCCAAACGCTGAAAATGGCTGAAATTACTTGCAATAGATACACCCCAGTTAACAAAAGCGATATTCAATTTGGTGATGTACCATCTGAGACTGAAAAAGATGCACTAATAACTATAATAGGCAATTTCCGGAACTGTTTTGCGAAGGAACCCATGGAATTAGGGAAAACAGAATTAGTTCGCATGAAAATTAAATTGAAAGAGAACAAGATAATAAGATACCAACCGTACAAAGTACCGTATGGTTTAAAGTCCATCTTAAGGAAAAGTATAAAAGAACTTCTTGACCTAGACATTATTCAGCCCTCTATTTCTGAGTATGCGAGCCCAGTATTACTTGTGCCGAAGAAAAATGGCGAATTCCGGATGTGCGTTGACTATCGCAAGCTAAATGCCGTTACACAGCGCGAGACATTTCCTGTGCCAAATATCGAGGAAACCCTTAACTCGATGGCCAATAAAAAAATCTTCACGTCTTTAGACTTGATGAGCGGATATCACCAAATACCGATCGACGAAGAATGCCGACATCTAACAGCTTTTATATCTCCAGAAGGGCAATATGAATTCAAAAGGGTTCCTTTCGGATTGACAAACTCACCAGCAGTCTTTATGAGATTAATGGCTGAAATAACTAAACCTCTAGAGATGAGTAAGATTATTACGTATATGGATGATATTCTGATAGCAACCGAGACCATTACGGAAAATATGGAAGTTTTTCAAGCTTTCCTTAAGGAACTACAGAAAGCCGGGTTAACGCTGAATGCAAAAAAGTGTGTCTTTTTCAAAGACAAAATTGACTTCTTGGGACATGAAATCTCTTCGGAAGGTATTAAGCCTGGTATCCAGAAAATAATTGCCGTAAGGGACTACAAACAACCAGTCAATACAAGAGAGGTGAGACAATTTATTGGTCTAGCCGGGTATTTTCGACGCTTCGTCAAAGGATTTTCCAATATCGCTAGACCACTAAACACACTTCTAAGGAAAGACGAAGAATTCAAGTGGTGTGAAGAAACGGAGAGAGCATTCACAAGTCTTAAGGAATTATTGACTAGCCGGCCTTTGTTAGCCTTATTCAATGAACAAGCTGAACATGAAGTGCATACGGACGCCAGCAGTTATGGGATTGCCGGAATTTTAATGCAAGTACAGGATGGAAAATTGCAGCCCGTCTCCTACTACAGCCGGGCTACCACCCCGACAGAATCCAGATACCACAGTTACGAGCTAGAAGCCTTGGCAGTAGTGGAGACACTAGAACGATTTAAGCATTATTTGTTACAACGGAAATTCAAGGTGGTAACCTACTGCAATTCCTTGCGCTTAACTCAAGAGAAGAAAGACCTTATTCCACGAATCGCGCGATGGTGGCTAAAGATAGCAGAGTTTGACTTTGAACTTATCTTTCGCCCAGGAAGTCAACTTTCGCACGCAGATGCGCTAAGTCGCTGTCCTGCGGAAAATGGGAAAGATGCAGAAGATGTGACCAGTAAAATGCTAATAGTTGGAGTTCCCACCGAGGATTGGTTATCCGTACTTCAAAAACAAGATGCAAGGTTGGTAGAAATTCAGCAGGTGTTAGAAGGATCGATCATTAATCATGTTGATAAAGACGGAATCAAAGGAAATTATGTCTTAGAAAATAACCGGATTTATAAGAAGACATCAGAAGGATTACGCTTTGTAGTACCATCAGGTATAAGATGGCGAGTAATTAAGACTTCTCATGATGATATGGGACATCCTGGGATTTACAGGACACTGGAGACCTTACGAAAACATTTTTGGTTTGCTAATATGAAGCCTGTAGTGAAGAAGTATGTGAACGCGTGTGTGGATTGTCTCTATAATAAGCGGGGAATAGACGAAGGGAAATATCAACTGCACGCACCTGAGAGATCACCTGTGCCTTTTCACACTATTCATTTAGACCATCTGGGCCCTTTCCCCAGAAGCAAAACTGGAAAAATGCATGTTATAGGACTCGTGGATTCCTTTACGAAGTTTATTGTACTCAAGTCAGTAGGGACAACAACTAGTAGAGGCGTTATTAAGATGTTGGAAGAATTTACGCAATATTTTGGTATGCCGACACGAATAATAACAGACAGGGGAACTGCTTTTACTTCGGGCGACTTTAGAAAGTTTTGCAAGGAAAATATGATTAAGCACGTCTTAACTACAGTGAAGACACCGCGGAGTAATGGACAAGTGGAACGATTCTTCAGAACGACGAAAACTGCAATCGCTACAATGGCCCAAGATAGCAACGGACGAGATTGGGATAAAAATATCCGTGCTATTCAATGGGCGCTCAATAGCTTAAAGAACTCAACAACTTCGATTAGCCCGCAGGAACCCTTAATGTCGTATCAACCCCGGAATATACTGAAAAATAAATTAGTCCTAGCATTACATGAAGATGAAAGAGACAACGAAGAGGATGTGCGCCTAGCGGAACTAAGAGAAAAGGTTTTGCAACGGATCAAGGAAAGACAACAGAGCCAAGTCGAAACGTTCAATGCAAAACACAAACCACCAAGGCAATACCAAAAGGACGACCTCGTTCTTATCAAGCAGGATCCGGCATCTTCGGGAGAGCCTAGGAAAATTTGTCCTAGGTACAAAGGACCGTACATTATAAAAACTGTGCTCACGAATGACAGGTATGTGGTTACCGACGCAGATGAACTACAAGTTACGCAGAAACCGTACGAGTCAGTACATTCAGCAGAGCGTTTGAAACCGTGGTGTGAACTGCACCAACTTGATTTTGACATAAGTTCGGAAGAGGAAGAAAATTAATGTAGAATACCTATAAAAATAACCACAATCGTCCGAAAGATGACGAAAGATGAAATAAAATAATCAATTAGTAAATCAAATTTTTCATTTAATTTTTTTTTTAAATAAATTGTTTCAGGTATTGACATTCAGATGATTGGATATCCTATCCAATCGGATGTTATCCTGATATCGATGTGAAGATTGGGAGCAGTAATCCAATGTTCCGAATGGAATATCTCGGGTATGCCGCTCCAATCAGAAGAATAGGACCATCGGAGGAAGTGTTGGTTCAGTCACGCAGTATACCATAGGGTACTAGATGCGTGTTACCCTGTAGAATACTGTTGAGTAAAGTCTAAGTTGGTAACCGAATGCTTCAGGTCACATTTGAAGGCTGCCTAAATCAGTTGCAACTTTGGTATAGATGTGAAGATTGGGAGCAGTAATCCAGTGTTCCGAACGGAATATCTCGGGTATGCCACTCCAATCAGAAGAATAAGACAAGCGAAGAAAGTGTCTGTTAAGTGACTCAGTATTGTATATATGTAGTACTAGGAGCGTATCATGTCATGGAATATCATTATATTTAGGGTCAGCAATCCAGTGCCACCAAAAGTAGCACCTCGGGTACACTGAATAAGCTATAATGTGAACTTCAATGTTGGACACTGAAGTGTAAGCTATGGCGAAAGTAAAGTTCGCGTGAGTGGACATGAAAGTTGATACGTGAGCGTCGTAACAGTCACTGAGGACAGTGACCATGTAGGTTGGCCGAACTGTAGCAAGCAGTTTAGAAATATAAGGAAATTAAACCAGTGAAAGCCCAACTGGTTGAAATAATTAAGAACAGTGCAATGCCACTTTCTTCTCGCCGCTGTGGGTAATAAAATTCAGAGATTCTTGCGACGCCACATTAGAGACAGCCTTGAAAAAGAATTATACTGCATGCGAACCCTAGTCGTACTCGTAGCCCATTAACAACCCTATAGTAACCGTAGACTAGTAACAGCCCTGTAGATATCCTTGTTTTGCATGCACATAGGTAGAACGTGTTTGTTTATTGCACTGGGCAAGTAGTGGAAATTGGGTAGGTTCCTTCTACATTAATATCGGGATAAGAAGGATTCCATTCTTCTCGTTTATTCGAATTGCTACCTGGTACTAAGGAAAAGTAATTAGTTTGGCTGTGGCAAGATGTCCAAGAATCGTTGAGATTAGATTATCGTTGGGCACGGCGGCGAGTTGATGCCAGCATTTGAGCGCGAATTTTATAATTTAAATTAAATACCAAATTACTTTTTTTTTTGAGCTTTACAAAAGCATATATTTTTAGAACGGTTCGTCGGACAGTAAAAATTATTATAACCAATTTAATAGGATTTCATATTCTGAAGTAGGTTTTAGTACCTACAATAAAAACGTCTATGGCTGACCATTATTACAGTATACGTAAAAAACCTAAATTTTTATATGGAAACACCAAGAAGCTTTACTTACTATTACTATGAGAACACCGTGTACAAAACTTCAGCCCTCTTCGTCAACGCGTTCTTAGGCAGTGTTCAAATAAATAGTGAAAACCGAAATTTTTGTATGGCAACCCTACGAATGAGTTTATTTCTGTGCGTTACTAACGGAATGACAAACTACCCTATAGATTTCATCTGGGGTATATCAATGTAAACAAAATATCAGGAAAAATAAAATAAAAACTTCCATACAACCTCACCAAACACAAATTGAATTTCCAAAATAATTCAACTATTTAATAGCTGAAAACAATTTTGCCATATACTTCATAAAAATTATTTTATAACTTTTGAATGAATAAATCTAAACCAGAAAATTACTCACAACACCACGATTCTGAATATTTTAGACCTAAATGTACAGTTCGAGTTTCGGAAGATTTCCATGTCAATAAAAAGACGCTGCAATAAAATCAGTAACATAGATACAATAAAGAAATTACCACTTTTACCTGAAACCTATTTTAACTATTCGTATCTGTCTTCCCAACAAATTCGATGAAAAAAATCAACTTTTCGATCCAACGATCAGTAAGATCTCATTAGAGTGGTTATCTTTGATCGCCTGGCGATAAAACCTAATTAGAATATTGCAAGAGTAATTTTTCTACCAATTTACACTTGCTTTTGACAAAAGGGGTAATAACTCCAAAATTGAGAATTTAAAACCTAAGAACTCCTTAAAAGTTAATATCTCCTTAACAGCCACAGAGAGATAATCAGTGTAATAGGTTAAATTGAAAAGGAGAGTCTGGGCTTTAAAAATTTTGTGACAAAAATTATGTTAGGGGTTGTTTTTCAAGATGTAGTGTGACTAATGAATCATTTGGCAAAATATAATCATATTAGTCTAGGGCACCCTGTATATGCAATAGGGTGGCCTCCACCGCTGAACTTCTATCGTAACCGAACAGAGATAACCATACTGATGAGTTATTTTTGATCGCAGGATCGAAAAGTTCAATTTTTATGCGTTATTAGTCAGATGATACGTAATTCTTAAATTTCCGCTTTTTCATTATAGGAGTTAAGAAATTAATTTCTGTAGAACACGCATAAATTTATAAGATCAATAACAAACGAAACCGGGTTAAATATTTTAAAAGTATGTATAATTACACTTGTTGATAACGCAACAGGTTGACAATTAAAGTCTTCTTGTGATCTAAACTGATTTTCCCTTGGATTTATTCACAGAAAACATTACTGCTATACATGCTAATTCCGCTTTAAGCAGAAAGAAAAAGTAAATGGCCTGCCAATCACATTTGAAAGCGGTAAAAGAAAACAATAGAGTGTCTAACTATAATGAATGACAATGAATGTGTGTCTTTAGGTACACGAATGGAAAGTGATGCAAACAATAGAATGTATTGATGATTGTAGGTACAGTATTGAACAATAATATGTACATTATAAAATGAAATTCTAATTTGAAAAATAGAGCCAGATTATTATTGAATTTATAATTCTAAACAATAACTAATACACTATGAACAAATTTTCAGCTACTGACGTTGACGCGTCTTCAGGTAGTGTCCAAATATGTATGTAGTGAAAACGAAATTTTTATATGGCAACCCTACAAGGGAGTTACAAGTTTGCCCCATTTTCGAAGGCAATTTTAAGTTTTTTTTTAAAGACGATATGCAAAATTTCGACCCTCTACGTATACGCATTCTCGAGTTATCGTGAGAACCAACAGACAAACGGATGCACGGACGGAAAGACGGACGGACGGACAAGCAAAAATCACAATAACTTTTAATTTTATACATGGGTGTCTAATCTATTTTGCTCTACCATCATTAGTTCTAGGTGTTAGAAATGGAATGACATACTTAGTATATCCTTCAGATTTCATCTAGGGTAGAATAAGAATTTACCAAACTAAAACTCACAGGAATAATTTAAAACCTCCCACGAAGTTGTAGTCTCAATTACCAAGAGCTAAAAAGTAATAAAAACAAGCAGTAATAAAAAGATAAACAAATTGTTGTCTCAGATCATTTACCATCTGAGACTTTAACTTAAACAAAACTTAGACTAAAAACCAACAAAATTTTCCCACGACACCCAACAAAGAAAAACAAATTAACTATAGCCAAAAACGAAAAATAACAAATAAATAACACATTAATATTAATTAACAGCTGCTGATGTCCATGTTCCTGTCACATTTCCCATACAGAAAACCATAGGATATTTTACTTTTTTAACATATGTAATAGATGACATACTTTCGTCGGTAATGTGTTTGTCGTAGACACTTGATGTAACACAGCATTTCATGAAAAGTCTAGGCGCTTCATGAAATATAGGCAGATAGTGTAACAGTTTGCGCTTAATGAGTTTTTACATGAAATGTCTAAAATGTTTCGCCACTTCATGAAATGCTACAAGCTTTTACGCCGATATAACCGATTGGTAGGGCCTAGGAGTGGGCGATGAGCGGTGAACGGGAGGTCGCGCCCAAACATACGAGCCTGCCATACACACACACGCACTCACACGCGACTCGAGCACGCAGCCATAACCAACGATCATAAAATTATGTTTCGAATGTTGTAACTTGGCGCTGCGTATGTTAGAAAAGAGAAATATTGCTTTGTAAATAAAGAACTTATTGTCACGATTTAACCCTAATCATACCACGATATTTTATAATAATCTACCACGATGTGACTTTCAGTCACTAGGAGAAATACATGTATTTATTTTAAGAATAAAAGAAAAATATTTATAGAAACTTATTTATTCTTAAAAGAAAAACATAAGTTATTAGAAACAATGACAAAAAAAACTATATTCTTTAAAATAATGTTATTATAATGACCTCCCTATTTGTTTATGCAAGTGTTGCAAATAATTTTTTTTTTGCGAATGCTCATTGCAAATATTTTTTTTCACACAGATTACAGCATTGCATAGAAACTCGAGTTTTTTTCGATGGGCACATGTGGCACCGACGACGAGTATTTATTCTGCATATTGTCGGTTGTGGATCAGCATCTGCAGAGCTTGACGAGTTACCCAATATCTCATTTATTGCGGCAACGTTATTTTTGGACAGATATTCACTTCTGCGACGTATATTGGGTACTACTATATTCCGCCCTAAATCCGTCAAAAATAACATACGGCGCAACAATGGTCTCGAATTACTTCAACTGGGATACAGATATTGCCGAATTACACTCTCAGCTATCCCCCACACACATCAAGAGGATTATAAATCTGTGCAACAGACCATCTGTTTGTCTTACGTCTAATCGAATACGCATGATCCATTTGATACAGAGTGTCAACCCCTTCTTTGGTTGAATTATAGTGTAGGTTGATCACTGATTTGCTTTTGTTATTGGGTTCAATTTCGAAAATATTATGCATTGTGGAAAGCAAAATAACAGCTCGATTGTTTTTTCGGAACATAGCGTACTAGTGTCATATTCTTGCGAAAACACCAAAAACGTTGACCCCCCCCCCCACCTCCACCCCCCCCCCCCCCTTGCGCCATGAGTAGTACATCCCTGAATGTTATATGTTCATCTTTGTAGAGGTCTTTCTTTTTTTTGTCCATCACTGCTTGAACATTAACCAACACGTTCTTAAACCACTGAGAACATCAAATAGCAGTAAGAACAGCATCAGCAAAAATTGATAGTGTAGGCAACCAAGCCGGATATGGCAATCAACTACTAGCCGGTCACGGCACACGTTCATTGGCGATATACCCCATAGAGTCAAGCCATTGTGAAGGAACTCCAGCTCGCTTGTCGAGCTAATATCTCTAGATCGTAATCAAGAGAAGAAGGAGAAGAAGAAGAAGTAAAAGAAGAAAAACGTTGCTTTCAATTTCCCGATGCCTCTGAGGTAAAAAAATTGATGGAATGTATGTTTTGTTGTTTCGTAGAGTACCAACGCAAGTTAATCCCATTGACAATAAATTTTGTGCTAAGTTAAAGCTTGTAAAATAATTCTCAAAAAAGGTAACATTTCGATTTATTCGCTGAAACTGTATACATAACTCTTCCACAACTGTTTGAAACAAATTTTGACCTCTTTGATGTCCTTCTTGACAGAAATAGGGTATACAACAAAGTGGACAACTTGTGGTACTATCACAAATCCATCAAATCTTCATACCGTATACTAGTTTGGATAGAATGTACTGGCGAAAAGAGACCGTACCTCGAAATGGAACCAAATGCTCATCTAGTCAAATTCTTACCGGGAATGTAATGCTTTATCAATTTTTTGTTTATAACCCCCAAAGATATCTAATTCGAGCAAACTTGTCACGACTTCTGCGAGAAGTTCGAGTAGATCGATGTAGAGAACCTATTCCTTGATAATTGTACTACCGAATAATGGATCCCAAATTCTTAATCGTCAATAATTCCTTGCGTATATATTCCAGCGTTTATTAGTAATCCTATGAGTGCACGAATTTCGATTGCATCTGTTTGCTTACATTTCTTTTCAATAATCAGATTTGCTTCTATGTGTAAACTTTACAAACATTGCAATTGCCATGCCGTCGAAATATAACGAGAATGCACATATTGGTGCATCTATGTGTTTGCCAGGAGGTAGTTTAACTGTAGTACCCCCTCGAATATAACTGGAATTATGCTCATTATTACAAGGTGAACTTCCCCATTCAGTTCCATCTTTTCGAATAAATATCTTCATGACATCAGAAACTTCCAACTTGTGCTCGCCGTCACTTAGGAACTGCTCGTCATCCACATCAGAATCAGTTTCTAACGCATCCTCCTCACTAGCAGAGGGATCAACATAACTTTCATCACCTATGCCCACAATTTCACTTTCATTGTCAATTCCATCCACCGCATGTCTTATTTCTTCACTCTGGATAATATAGTTTTACCTACGAGCCAAATGGATGGAAAATAATAAGTTTATGATTATAAAGAAATTTGTAAGCATTACGTAATTATTACCTTACATCTGTCAACAAAAGCAATACTTATTTTGATTCACCTTCTATACAAAAATAAAATATATACGCTAAGTACTAATTATACATAAATATATCTTGCTTACACGATTAGCCTAAAATTAAAACCTTATACGCAAGGCAGCGACAAACAAAAATATCTCAGACCTCTCGTTCGAATGCAGCAACTGAAATTTTGCAGTGTAGATATAGGAGACTTTCGATGACTAAGTAAAGAAAACGCGGGTATATTTATTACATTTCCCAATTATTGGTAGGATTTTTCTTAAACGTTTCAATTTATATTCTTGGAAAAACTATTATGATAAGCAAAATTACTTTGTGTTTTTTTTACGTAGAAATTTCGAATAATCGTTCGTCGTAAAATTCGAATTATATAAATTTTTATTTTAGGTTTTATAGCTATTTCAGTGTAAAATGTGACCAAAGTCACAAAAAACACAGCTGTGATTTATCTAGTAATCATATCCATTATCTCAAAAATGGACTGTTTGTATCTGTGGCGTGATTGCACTTACCTTAATTTTACATTTATGGAAGTCTAGTCAAGATCTTTTGCGAGTTGAACGAGGTTGAGGCATTTAAAGTATATAAACTGGTGTCATTTTTGAAAAGAGCTAATTTTAGAAAATTTTATTTGGAAATATCAGTATTATGTAAAACGAAATAAAGCGGGCCTAGGGTAGACCCGCAAGGAGCACCTGAAGCTATGTCAAAATAATCGAATTGGAATTTTCTAAAACTCTTGAGAAACGTTAGATTAATATTCCATACATTTATAAGAATTTTCAAAACGATCCCTTTGTCGTCACATAGTTATTAAAAACTTTCTAACATTAGAGAATCTTATTTTCTTTCCATTCAGAAAATATTTGACTTATACATATTGCAACATCACCATTGTCCCTCATTGTCCAGACTCTTTTCAACGAAACGTCAATTACCACTGAAGTGGTGAAATGAAACAAAAATTATCTGATGAATTCACAATAACATTTTGTAGATGGGAATTGCCAGGTCAAGCAAAAAACTCAAGTAACTAATTCGGTTAGCAAATTTACATAATAAATCAAAATTGACTTACCCTGGTCTGAAAGCATATTGACGTACAGATTTCATTCATTCGCAATATAAAATATTTCGTTGGTTCTCATTTGGGGAAGCATTTCCTTGAAATTGAGGCACTTGCAAAAAGTACTGATTTTTTGAGAGGGATTTTATAATACTGGTAATATTCGGGCTGACCGACGGATATTAAAATATTCGCATATTTTGAACGTAAAGATCACATCCATCACTGGAACTAATGTTGTTCGGATTCGTTTCTTGTCTGAACACTCTTTACTTGTAATGTATTTACGACACGAATAATACACGCAATAATTTACTCACGAACCTACTTTTCCGATAATACACTGAAGTACATAGGATGGAAACTGTAACCCACCATCGGAAACCAGATTTTAGGTTTTTTTTTCATGAAATTCCAATTAATACGGCTTTCGATCCATAGGACGAGTTTAAATTAGTCTACCCGCCCAATTTCAAGTACGCAGTAGACCTATGATTTCTTTAAAGACTCTTTCTCGAAACCATCCGTTTAGGTAAATTATTTCTAAAGAAAACTAAACTCTGTATTTGACTGTCATAAATCTTAGATGACTTACCTATAGAAATTATTGCATCTGGAACTAACCCCCCAATAGTAGCTACCCAGTTTACCTTTTAAGAAAAAGAATGAATTGCACTTTTAGGTGAAACTTTTAAACTTTAAACTATATCTTAATTACAAAATAAATACTCTTCAGTCAAATTTTTACAGCAGAACATTTTTCTTTCGCTTAATAACTTCAAACTTCACTGGGTAAAAGTGAGGGTGAGATAGTGGGAACATATATACCGTTGTATTCAAAGAGGCGCGACGAGCAATCAAGAAAGTCGCGAAAATTAAAACAATCAAAAATGCACAAGTCGGAGCTGTTTGAAAGTTTTTTTAAAATTCTTTTAGCTAAAGATGAAAGGATACATGGAAAATTAAAAATCCCCTACTCTAGTATGTATTCCTTTGAGAGGAGCAAACAAGTTTAATATTTCAAATATGAGGAGCAGTTTTGTGACTACGATGACATGTCTTCTACCGCTAAATTAATTATGAAAATTGTAAAGTAAAATATTTTTCAGACTAGAGTTCTTATAACATGGAGGGTTGTTTTCCTTCATTAGAGCACTAATGAAGAAAACTGTACTAAAACTGAATATATTTTTAACATAATATAAATCTGTAGTCCATTTGAAAATAATAAGAAGAAACGTACCTACAGTACAAACTATATTTTCAAAATACTTTTTAATTTAATATTATTTTTTTCATTTCCAAATCGTTAATCTGAAAAATAAAATAAATAAAAAAGTAAGTTTATTGCGGCTGTTCTATTCGAAATCCGAAATGGCTGAGTGTCTGCAGTTGCCTAAATCAGTAACGTATAATGAGTAATTATTTAATTATTCATTAGGAGTGCTATGTCTCTGAGGTATTAGATATGATAAATTAAAATACTTAAGAAGTCCTCGTATTTAGTTTGGATACAGATTTAAAATTTATTCATTTTATAAAGTCACAGTACCTAAACGAGATTTACAGAAACTTAGAGTGCATTATTCGAAAATAACGACAATGTAATTATAACTAAAACTATCAGAAAAACTAGTGTAAGGTAGCTAGTTTCTTAACTAATATATTAATTAGTAGCAAATAAAGTATATTTCTCCTCAAACCCCTACCGATTTCAGACATTTAAATATTCTCTTATTTTTATCGAAAGTACTGAAAAATCTTATGAATAGGTAAATAATCTGGAGCAGCATCTAGATTCGAGGGAGCTTTTAAATGGCGGTCTGGCTTTCGTCGTAACCATAGCTATGAAACCGCAATATTGAAAGTGTTCACCTATATCAGAGCTAGTCTAGACCACAACAATTTTGTTATCTTGGCACTGTTCAATTTTTCGTAAGATTTGACAGCGTTCATATTAATATCTTGCTTCAGAAACTCAATTGCTCCTTTGGTTTCAGTCCATCCGCTTATGCAAGACTTCTGACCGATCGAAAGCAAGTGGTAAAAGTCTGTGCTAATACTTCTGCCTTCTGTCTGGCATTCCTCAGAATCCAATAATGAACCTTTTCTTATTTCGTTTATCATAAACGATTTCCCGAGACACCAGCGTGCTTATAGATACATGATAGACAGGCCTACCTAAGTAGACTTGTTGTCTCTTCTGAGAACTGCATTAATGACAACTAGGAAAGAATCAATACTTGATCTAAAACCAACAGCCTAAAACTGAACCCTGAAAAGCTCCAATGCATTGTATTTCATAATGGCACTTTAGACCCACATAATTCACTGCTTGGAGACTTGAACGGCACAATTTTAGATTTGGTGCCTTAAGCTAAAAATCTAGGTATTATAAATATAGTATATTTATGTGATCGTGGTCTCAAATAAGGCTCAGGGCTAACTACGCTACAGGAAGAGGAAGAAAAAAATACATATGAGGAGAAGTCATATCCTGTAAGTTCGGTGTTTCAATGGGAAAGGACGTGTAAGTTTTGGCCCGAGTAAGAAATAGGTGCGAGTGAATAAAAAATATACAACCGGAAACCCGACGAGCTGCTGAAGCTCTTGTATATATCAGGGGATTATTCTTGTACTAGTGTTGGTTTGGAGTACTGACATAAAGTGCTAATTAATACAAGAAGAAATCACACATTTAAAACATTCATAAAGTAATATTCGCGCCAATATCGGTTTTTTACTTCCAGTACATTATTCACGATAATCATGTTTTCTTTTATGAGGATAGTCCACACTCTCTGATTAGTGTTGCCAACTTATCCCGCATGTAGTAGGTTTGTAGTATTATTAAAAGACCTCGGCATTTTCTCACCAAAATGATTAATGATAAGATAAAAATGTGTTAATTTTTCCCGGAATGGAATCAAACCCACACTTGTTAGAATCGGTCAAAGATGGAGAATGGAAGAATTTTAAGAACTTTTATTTTTAACGATTCTAAATCAAATCATAAATAAAAGAGGGAAAAACAACCGGCTCGTCTGGGGTTTGGAATCGACACCTTCCGCTAGCCAGTTGACTGCTCTTTTCACTTAGCTAACAGTTGAAATTTTCATAGAGTGTGCATTTCTATTGCCGCTATAACCACAAATAATAAAAATAAAATAAAATTCAAAATTAAAGGGTGCCCCCACACAATAAATGTGATTTTTCGGTGTTTTTCCTCATTTTATTCTCATTCATTACTATTTTACCATAAGTAGATTTTTTTGTTTTTTGCAAATGACAGCATTTTTTTTCACATGACGCCTACTCTCATTTGAAAAAATAAATAGAAAGTACTTACATAGTGTTAAATTTTATACGATGGTAGGGAACCCTTCGTGCGCGAGTCCGACTCGCCCCTGGGCCGTTATTAGTATTACAGTACAATTTTACACAATACTATGCATATTTCACACAATTAGTAACTATGGCACTTATCAACGAAAGAAAATAAGTGAAAATCTGAAAATGTCGTGCAAATTCATAATCGCTGTATCCTTGCTCCAATTGTTCCATTTTTCAAGGATTTTAGCTTAACCCCAATTTGAGAAAAGCTCTGAAATAATTGTTCAATATTACTTATGTCGATATATTTTAGTTATTCTGCACCAACTTCGGCTTCAAATCAAATAAATTTTGTTATAATTTTTAGAATTTGTGATTACATTAACAAAACAACCTTTTAATACAATGTAAACATTTTCCAAATCCCAGCTATTTAAAATTTCAAATAATTCCATATCCTTAGATGAGTCCTGTTCTACAAACAATAATTGCACATGACTTTAGGAATTTGTTGAAGTGATACTGAGCACGAACTTCTGAACTATGCAAACTGCGGAAACAAAATGACATTTAAATTATGGAGAAACTTTATGGTTAAAGTGCAAACAAATCCAGACCTCTTCAGCCCAAAAGTTTTCGTGGTTACTTTTCTGTTCCAGCTAAAAATTTTGGACAAGTAACAGCTCGTTTCCAGCAGTAAAACTTTTTACAGTGATTTTGAACGCAGACGCATTTGGAACAAATTAATACGCTTGAAATGAACTTAACCCCTAATCAAACAGTTTTATCAAACGGCACTTGCGGTTCCATGGTCAGAGGTATGCATTTAAAATAAACACTTTTTCATATATTTTAACCAAAAAAGAGTTGTTTAACAATTAATTTTCTGACTATCTTATCAAACGAATATTTCTTACAACAACTGAAATTTTTCTCAATGCATTCTTTTCTTTTTTTAACTAGAAAAAGCGTTGTAATACATATTTTTATTGCAACTTCCCATGTGAAGATTTTTAAAGTATTCGCCTTTTTTGCATTTTCCCAAACGGTTCAGGTAACGTCACGTTGGTCACTTCACTTGAAGCATCTGTGGTATACACAGCCTCCACGCCAAACTTAGTTAAAATCCCAAGTCCAACAGTATATATATATCTTTCAAATTGCCAAAACAATTTTCAGGTTAAGAGCATATGCAGCATTAATAATAATTGTGGAGTGTCGGATGAAAATTCTGAAAGTGCCAGAAAATAAAAAAGCTATTTTTGGTCTAAAATGCAGTTTGTGCGACCGTCAATAATCCTGATAAAGTCTCATTTGCAAAACAAAATTCCCACCGCAATTTCGCTTATATCTACGCTCCCTAATTTGTATGTAACGGCAGCTTGATAATGCTGTAAGAGTCATCTCATACCACGCTTTCGTGCATCATTGTGGGATATTTCTTTGTTATACTTTCATCCTTTTGCAGTTAACCTGCACTGCACTTACCACATTTTCATGTTTTAATAAGAATTTATTAGAATTTAGAATTTATTAGAAGCTGTACTTTAAACACATATTTTATCAATATTTCAATTTATCAACATGTATGATACCTTGTGAATACTAATCATATTTTTGTATTTTATACGTACTTCAAATTATTGGCACTTTCAGCATTTTCATCCGACACTCCTCAATTACATTTTAATAGCAGAAAATCCTAAATTCTCTTTTTTGCTTCCTGGTTGAGGTTAATTCTTTCAAAATAATAAGCAAAGCTTAGGAAATCCCCCTTAAATGAAATCAAAAACCCAATTTCTATTTGCACAAAAGAACTTACTTAAAGAAACCACTTTTCCATATTTCCACCACTTATTACAATTTCATTTCATAAAATCTGAGTGCTTACACCCCAAAAATCAAACAAGTGGCATTTGAAGTTTAATACTACTCTACGACCCGATAGAGCTCCCATGCTTAGAAGAAATAAAATTACAAGAAAGAAAATAGCGTGTGTATTTCTATGAAATTTCCAAATATCGATCGAAATCAGACCACCAAAATGGCGTGCCCGCGAATTAACAAAAAAAGATCCGAAGGTCATTTTTTTTTTATCGCATTGAGAAAGTTAAATTTGAATGAAATTCAACTCAATAGCAAGGGGAATCCATCATTGGACAGGAAGTCTTCATAGATTCCTAGAAAGCCGTCAGGCTGTAGCTTTAGCATGCTCAAATACAAACTGTCGGAAAAATGACGCTGATGGATTTCTATCGAAAAGATGAAGAAACGAAATTGGAAATATGCTCCCACGCCAATCGTAGCGAGAAAATATTTGAGTTCAATTCGTACTTACGTAGATATCTCCCCTAGATTCAGGGAAGTGTAAATATTCATTTATTTTCTGCGATTGGTTTAAGTTTGGAGGAGGGGGGCGGGGGAGTCAATTTTATAGAGTTATCCTTTGATTGATTGAGCATAATCCCATCGAAAAGAAAATATTTTCTGACACTATCTGTCCACAGAAAAAAAAGCTTTACTTTTCAATAATTTAGTAGACGACTCGAATGACACCACTGGCACAATATAGACAATGTTGCTGAATCCCTATAATTTCATAATTGATCCCAACTTCAGACAGTTTTCCTTCGAAAAGAATGATGTGGGTATCCCGTAAGAATTTATTTTTCCATTTCCTCCCTAAAAAAAATTTTTTTTTTGTTAGATTTATTGAGTCGGACCGGACGTTGAAAGCTGTAATTAATAAATTCTATCGATAGGAAGTTTGGAGGGGACATGAGAGCTGTGCAGTTTGTAGCTTTTCTTAAGTATAAGAACGGTTAATTAATAGAAACTAATTACCTATCTTATCCGAGCTTAAATTTGTATTAGACGAGTCACAAGGTCATGAAATTTAAATTGCGAACATACATATTTGCAAAATCGGTCAGTTTCAGTAAACATAAATGAAATCATAGTTTGTCTCTCGCATAATTACTGTAAAAGATGTTGACTTGTGGAACTTTGTGCGCATACTTTCTATGCAAAGTGTAGGTCCAAGTTCGGAAATAGATGAAATCAGGTAATTCTCTCGTAGGGGTCTCCATAAATGCAAACTTTTCACATATACTTTCTTTACGTTACAATTATGTATTATCTGTTATCCTACATATACAGAAAACCAGAAGTCATTGCGCCAATTAGTTTATGAGCATTTACCAAAATAAGATTGCGAGGCTTGCTAGATTACTTTCAACTTATACATTAATTGGCAGCATATACTGTAAGACTACCATGTATATCTCTCGGCCAAATTCCAAACGATTTTCAAAATCCTTTTTGCTAAATTCATTGTGAGTGTCTTATGATTTTTTAAAACTATTACGAGATTCGTACGGCAGTGGATTATAGAGTGGTAACCCGTGAAGGGTTACTTATATATTATTAAAAAAAAATAAAAAAAATATTTTCCAAGGGTGGGGGTATTTATTTTGTATTCTACCATTTATGTAGAATAATCGCACACAACCTTATATAAATCTGATGATAAATACAATGTCAAAGGTCATTCATATACACAAAAGGGGAAAAAGTTTCTCATTCCCGGAATGCGGGTGTTTGCGGAAGGTGGTGTAAATATCATCCGTTTTGCATAATTTCTTTTTCTAGTTATTTGTGATTTTTTTCTGATATTTTGAACATATTTTCCCTTCCCCTTCTGATTAAGTTGCGAAATACCATTTTCGACGGTCAAAATTCTGTCTGAAAAATTCATTTCAAATTTTATTTTTGGATGTACGTTTACTAAGAGATTATCTTTACAAATTTTCAAACTATACAATAAAGCTAAACGATCAAATGGCGCAAACGAATGGTTTGTCTACCAAAACGCTTTGCTCCATTATAAATATGAAATTCGTAAATCAAAAAGAAAGTCTTGGCAACTCTTCTGCGAAAATGCAGACGGGGTAAATGAGATATGAAGACTAAAGAAATTCGAATCGAAGATACCAATTCAACCCGAACTCCTCAAGATAGCAACGGAGTGCGGACTTTCTCCTTTGGGGAATCATTCGAAATCTTGCTAGATGAACACTTTCAGATGAAAGCCTCTCATCTCTGCATACCTAAACATCTGGTAATGAAACCGTTTCCGGGGGCGGACTAGTTGCTTTCATTACGGACGAATCGGTCAAATGGGCAGTTTACTCCGTCAAACCTTTCAAACTCCCGGGTAAGGGCGGCATTTTCCAAGCCCTCCTTCAATACCCGGCTGACCCTCTGATTATAAACCTAACCCTGCTCCTTAGGGTATGCATCAAAACGGGCTATACAACGAAGCAGTCTCAGGAGGTCCGAGTTGTATTAATAACTAGGGCAAGTTGGGTAGGTTACTCAACTGCCAAAGCGTATAGACCTATAAGCTTGACTTCTTCCTTACTTAAAGCCCTAGCATACACCTGCGAGATGGGAGCTGAGGCGCTCCATTCCCAGAAGTAGAAAATCACAGCATTAGAATGCGTACTTAAAGGGAAAATCTGTTGAGACGGCCCTCCACGAGGTGATTCACTCAATTTGAAAAGCGCTTCCTCTTTAAACAATGTACGCTGGCTGTTTTCATCGATGTGGAAGGCGCCTTTAATAATGTTCTTCTACATAAGTTCACGGAAATGCTAACAAAACATGGAGTGAACCAATATTTAAAAAATTGGAGTGCACACTTGTTGTATTATAGAACTGTGTTTGCTGATCTATAGGGGGCGAGCAGAGTTAAAATGGTTCACAGAGGCACCGCTCAAGGTGGTATTTTATCACCTCCTTTATGGGTTTTCATTACGGACGATGTCTTGCTAACATTCACCCAGATGGGGTAAAAAGCAGTATGTTACGCAGACGACTTGACAATCTTAGTCACCGGGAGCTATGAACCTGTACTCTGTAGGGAAAAGCGCGATCCGACTAATCATACGCTGGGCTAATGCCAATGGATACTAGAAACTGTCTGTGGTGGGGTGAGGACAAAATTTTCATCAAAAATCTTCTACGGCTTTGGTTTTCGCGATATTAGTGATTTTACCTGGTTCTGGACCATTGCAAATGTTGCACCTAGGCTTTTACAGGATTCGAGTACAGACGCCATTTCTTGAGTAAGGTGCGTAGTGCCATTAGTCGGTAGTACCAGCATGCCTTGGATTTACTGTTGTCTGTTATAAGCGCGGAAGTTGAAGATATCACGTATGACGTTGTCTTGAAAAGTCGCAGTTGCTCTTTCGAGTGCTGACAACATTTCTTGAGTAACTGCTTATGTTGTTCATCTCGGACTTGGGGATACGAGATCACTTTGAGAATACGAGATCACTTTCGGTAGTCTCCAGCATTGGCAAATAGTATAGGTTTTAGATTTCGGTTCTGGAGTTCACTTATTTTCATCTCGGACTCGCAGCCTATAAGTTGACATCAATATTTTTCATCTCGAGTTTTTGGTATACGAGATCACTTTCAGCATTCTCCAGCATAGGGAAATAGCATGGGTTTTCGATTTTGTTTCTGGAATTCACTTATTTTTCATATCGGAGATCGTAGCTATAAACATTTGTGAAGGGGTGGGAAGCTTTATTGGTGGAGGTTTCTGGTTAAGTTTTGATCTGATCTTGTAGGCTACAATTTCACCTTGAAGTGCCGCCCTTCTGCGTCTGGGTACTGGAGGTTGGCTGACAGCTTTAGTGGCAATATCTGATACTATGGTTAGGACTGGCTGGGGTATGTTGTATTGGACTACGTTACTTGTACCAAGGCTTGGGTAGAATGTGTTCGGCTTATGTGTATTAACTAATGATATGAAATAACTCAAGTGAATTTATATCGGGGCTGCATACTCGTCAGCTCGAGTTTGGTGTTAGTTGTTTACTTTAGTATGAGTGCCTATGGTCTGTTGGGCTAGGATACTTGGTAGCTGAAGAAACGTTACCAGGAGTGGGTCGACGTGTGCAGTTGTGTATTTATGTAGATAAGAAATTTTGCGAAATTAACTAAGTGAATTAGTGTAATTAGTATTAGCAATAATTCAAGTTAACCCTAGGATATTTTCGTTCATGCGAATAGATTGTAGACGGTGTCAATGGGTGTCTTTGTTCTACGGGTGGACAACATTTTCATCAGAAACCCTCCACGGGCTATGGTTTTCGAGATAATGACGATCTTACCTTTGAAGGTATAATTAATATTAGTAATAATCCAAGTTAACTCTAGGATATTTTTTGTTCACCCCAATAGTATTAGTATTAGGGACTTCTCAGGTGTAATTAATATTAGTAGTAGAAAAAGGAAATAACAACAACTATAATTTAACTTGTGGATTAAAAATGTGATGATATTGATCTGTATAAATAAGATTGCAACATGTAATCATATATCTAAAAACATGTCAGACGAAGCTGGCTGGGGTGAATGTAGTTAGATATGTTGACTTAGATATGTAATGGGAATTAATAAATGACTAATTTTGCTCTTCAAGTGTAATGCTTCTAATTTGATTCTTTGCATAAACAAACTCGTACAGTCCAATAAATTACACAAATTAGCAATCGAATAATGTAAACAAATTCGCACAGCAGCCGAGTAAAGTAAACAAATTGATCGATTTATGTTTTTTAATGTAAGATTCCCAATTTCTATAGCTGAAAACAACAACAACAACAACTGTAGGTTATGATGTCTTGGATGACTAGTGCAACTTATAATTGAAAATTTCTTTTTCTGAAAAAAGAAACAGCAACTAAAACGTAAGTTGTGGATTAAGCATCTTTTATAAACAAGAGTGATCATGCTATCATATTTGATATCTAAAAATAGATCACGGCTGCTTGAAATGTTAAGAAACATGAAGTACGTCATACCCCGGTTTACGTTGTTAAATGGTTCCAAAAAAATGCGACGTTAACCGAAACAACGTTATACGGGACAATTAAATATGCTGATAGAAAAAATACTGCTAATATACCAATTTACATAATTAAGAAATATTAGAGCATTTATTAGAGATTTAAAAAATAAAGATTGTGAAAATTAGATTTTAATTCTTTATTAGAATAAAATGATTTTATAATAAAATCAATTTTTTTTTTAATTAAATATAAAAATACAAAATATATAGTATGTACTAGTAGGTATGTACATTCAAACCTTAAAAAATTATTAAATTCATTTGAAGAAACACTTGATCACTATTATTATAGGGAAAATATATAAGAATATAAAATTCAAAAACTAAAAATTTTTATTAAATTAATTAAAAGTAATAAAAAAACATTTATTGAGCTTAGATGCTCTCTTCAGACGATTCGCATGAATAACTAAAAATAGTTATTGCGGATGACCCACGGCTAGTCGTTGGTTCAACGTTCCTCGGTGCGTTATTAAAATATTGATGCAATGTAACCTGTACTGAAGGCTTTTTTTTGTTATCGTACAACTCTCTATAAGATCTTACCGCACTATCAATTTCTATGTTTACTTTGGAGCATCGTTCTAATATTAGATCACACCTTTCAAATATATCTTTAGCTTTCTAAAGATATGTTAATGCATCCTTAAGTTCCTCCATTTTAAAAATTTTAGCCTCAGCTTCATCCGTATCATCTACTTTATCCTCCAAATTGCTTTTGTCCAATTCAATTAGTTCTTCATTTGTTAATTCAGTATTATGAGATTTAACCAGCTCCACAAAATCATTTTGATCCAAATCGGTAAAACCCAGACGTCTTCCCAGTGACATAATTTCCTGCTGAATATCAGCAGTAGTTTCTACAAAGCTTCTGAAATCATCAGCGCATTCTGGCCATAGATTTTTCCAAGAACCGTGCATGGAATTTAGCGAAACTGCATTCCATGCTTGTTCAATTAAATTGATTGCTTTTAATATATTAAACTCTTTCCAAAACTGTTTGAGATTCATGCGAGTGTCACCGTTAGTGGCATTTAGAGCTTGGGAAAATAAAAACTTATGATAATAATGCTTAAAATTAGCAATTGCACATTGATCCATAGGCTGTAATATTGATGTTGTATTCGGGGGAAAAAATACAACTTTAACGATACCTTCAGACAGTTCATCTAAGTCTTTTGGATGGCCAGGAGCATTATCTAGTATCAGTAATATTTTATTTGCCAGATTGTTATATTGGTACAAAACGTTTTGACTGTAGGACAAAAATATTCAACAAACCATTCCTGGAAAATTGATTTAGTAACCCAAGCCTTCTTATTTGCCTTTCAAAATACTGGTAATCTGTTCTTAATACACCCTTTCAGAGCCCTAGGATTTAGGGAGTAATAAACCAGCATTGGTTTAAGCTTAAAATCACCTGTGGCATTACCTCCAAGCAGTAAAGTAAGGCTATCTTTTGCAGGCTTATGTCCAGAAATTACCTTTTCATCTTGCGCAATAAGGACCAGGTTGGCATTTTTTTCCAGAATAGTCCAGTTTCATCAACATTAAATACTTGTTGGGGACTGTAACCACCTGTTTCGACTATCTCTTTAAATCTGTTCAGATACTCGAATGCAGCTTCTTTATCAGCACTAGCTTCTTCTCCTAACAATTTAACATTGTGAATACCAGATCTTTTGTTGAATCTATCAAACCAACCACGGCTTGAACTGAACGTTTGTCCTTCGCAAGTGTCCCCCATTATTTTTTTTAAATCATCGTAAATATCAAGAGGCTTTTCTTGGATTAACATTTGACTTAAAGGCATGTTACGTTGAGTCTGATCTTCAATCCGTATCAACAAAAGTTTTTCCATTTTTACCATGATAGTGCCTCTAGATTTTATCGATTTTGATTCAATGGGTACTGCATCTATGACATATTTTTTGTATTTGTCCTTATCTTTAATAATGGTTCTTATAGATGTTGGTGGAATACCAAGATGTTTTGCTATATCCACTACTCGTTCACCAGTTTCAACCCGTTTGATGACATCTAGTTTAACCTTTAAAGTTAAATGATTTCTTTTCATTTTCTTCGCACTAGCAACATTATTGTTGGGCATGATATATACTGTCAATAAAATATGAAACTGAGTAGTGGTGACTACTTACATACATATATAAAATATACTTACGTGAATAGTTACAATAAAATATATATAAATTAAACAAAATATGTCCAACTAAATATGAAAAGAAGGACACAAAACACAACTAGCTAAATTATTCTTGCACAAACAATAATTAAAACAAACTTCAGCAATTGTAAACAAATGAAAATCAATGTACAAAAACAAATTTTCAAATACCACCGCCTGCTTAGTATTGAAAAAACGGTTTAAAAAAAACGTTACATCGAAGCAACAGGACGTTACAGTGGGGTATGGTTATCATAGCTGACCGACGTTGCAGCGAAACAACGTTGTTCGGGGCAACGTTAACCGGGGTATGACTGTAATGGAAATTAAAGCCGTATCAGTCTTAAGTTTTATGAAAAAATGTTTATTTTTATTTTCAATAAAATTTCTTTTTGGGGCGGTTAAATATGAAACTTTGACGACCTATGATATCAATGATATGTTGATTTAGATGAGTAATGAAAGTTGTATGGGTACAGTAAAAGACATTTCATTAAATTTTTGGTGATAAGTTGTAATGGCATGACCACACGAAATCTTTCTAGAGTACCTTGTTAACCTAGCCTGAAAGTGGTTTGAGCAGCCACATCTGAAAAAATTACATATTATGATTATGAAAACTTCATGATATATATCAAAAGTGATACCAATGAATTACATAAGGAAAGTAGGCTCATCTGCTAACAACAAATTTGACAGAAAGCGACATGCGGTGTGAGCAATAATTATTCTTGCTTCAATTGTCACTATTAAGCGACGTGTGATGCAGAAAATGTATTAAGTCTAGTCTAAAATATGTATTGTAAATAAAAATTGTATTATAGTTATAATACCATTTATTGAAATAATTTGTTTTAATTGTATTATAGCTTATGTCTAAAGTCTTTTTTTCTTTAGTTCAGGATAGCCAAGATTTCATAAATATAGACTGATCCTTGTAATGAATATTTCTTATGCCTTTAGACCAACGTGGCTTTAGAAGGTTCATTGTGCGCCATTTTCACAAATAACTTTTTGCGATGTTTGTTGGAATATCCTGATTTTTCGACCTGTTGGTAGGACCAGTTTTTGGATGAAAAGCTTCCTTTTTATATCTGGAAAGCATCAATTTCATAGATGTAGACTGAGCCTTATATGAATATTCTTTACGCCTTTCGTCCGTAGGCTTTAGTGTCTTAGAACTCATGTTGAAATTATTGCGTAATTAGCTTGCCAAGAAAAAGTGGTCTGTTTGGGTAAAGAGCAAAAGATCAACTGAAAAACAAGTTATGAAACTATTATTTCTATGTATTTGGCACATGGTCTTGGAGGCAGCAATTTGTCCTTGAAATCTAACATCGCCTCAACGTTTGAAACAGGAAGTGTATGCTCTTGTGTTCACTTGGATGATTAGTAGTTCAAGTTGTATATGAGATTATAATTAGCTGTGAGTAAACAGTAGAGAAGAAGATTTGTGGTAATAGTATGTTCCATATCTATTTATATACACTCTAAGAAATATTTATCATCAAAATGGTAGGAAATTGAATTCCTTTGATAGTAGTCGTAAAATTACATTGATGCGTAAACACAGTTATTTTACGCAATTTATGTATATTTACCCACACCTTCCTTATGTAAATTTACACCAAGATATGTATTTCCGTACATCTTTTTAATGTAATATTACGCCCTCATGTGTATATATTGACACTTTTTTATGTATATTTACGCCAAGATGTTTATTTCCCTACAACTTCTCAATGTAATTTTACTCCAATATGTGTATTTCTTTACACCTTTTTATGTAAATTTACGCCAATATGTGTATTTCCCTACAACTTTTTAATATAATTTTACGCCCTTATGTGTATTTCTTTACACCTTTTTATGTAAATGTACGCCAATATGTGTATTTCCCTACAACTTTTTAATGTAATTTTACACCATTATGTGTATTTCTCTACCACCTTTTCATGTAAATTTACGCCAATATGTGTATTTCCCTACAACTTTTTAATGTAATTTTACGCCCTTATGTGTTTTTCTTCACACTTTTTCATGTAAATTTACAGCAATATGTGTATTTCCCTACAACTTTTTAATGTAATTTTACGCCCTTATGTGTTTTCTTCACACCTTTTTATGTAAAATTACGTATATAAATGAGTTTTCCTACACATTTTTAAGTAAATTTATGGCTCAGATGTTTGTTTCCTTACATCCTATTTTTGTAAATTTCCAGCCTCTGAGACTTATTATCACCATCGCAGGGTGAAATTTTAGGAAACATTTTATTTCTAGGACGGTTCGTCCGACAGTAAACTGATTATATCTGATGTCATAGGATTTCATATTCTGAAGAGCTTTTCATTACAATAAAAGTCTAGGACTGATGGTTTTCGCAGTATATGTAAAAAGCCTGAATTTTTATATAGCAGCACCAAGATGGGGTTGTGTGAAAAAACAAATGTACTACGCCAGTCTGGCAAGTAACTTTAAAAGTTGACGCATTTAATAAGGATTCTAAAATGGTATAAGACTTGCTACATTATTTCTTAGATTACGGAAAAAAAAAAATGTTTTTCTTCAAGAAACAAAGTTTCGAAAAATTTCTTTTCACCTACTAAAATTGATTCTAGTGTACCCAAAGCTTGCCTTAAGAGCATAACTTTAAGATTATAGCTTGAGTGAGACGGAAAGGCATTCCATGAAGTGTGAGTGAGGCAGATAGTCACGCTTTCGATTCAGAGATGCTAACTTTTTGTTAAATTTAGGACAAATTTTTCTTATTTGCAAAATTAAACAATAATTATTTGGATGCTAAGATTTATTATTTACAAAAGATGTTCAAATTGCTTTCCTTCAGCTGCAATACAAGCTCGACATCTTCTTAAAAAAGATCGGGTTATCAGACGGGCAATTCTTCCGTTGTTGACAAATTCAACTGCTTCCGTAATTCTTTGCCGAAGCTCAGCTAAATTTTCAATTGACTTCTTATAAACTTTCTCTTTTACTGCTCCCCAGTAAAAGAAATCTAATGGATTTAGATCAGGTGAACGAGCTGGCCACGAGATCGTACCAGACCGCCCTATCCATCTGTCCGGATATTCTTCATTGAGATATTCTCTAACTGAAAGGGCATAGTGCGCTGGGCAGCCGTCTTGCTGATACCACATCTCTCTGTAAATACTAAGTGGAATGTCTTCCAGTAAATTAGGTAAATGGATTTGCAAAAAATCTAAATAAACTTCACCATTAATGACCTCTGGCAACTCAAAGGGTCTTATAACTTTTCCGTTAAAAATTCCGGTCCACATGTTTATTTTAAAACGATATTGAGATCTATTTTGTCTCATTAAATTCGGATTCTCTACGTGCTACTCGTGTAAGTTGTGTAGGTTCATGTAACCGACTTTTTTAAATGTCGACTCATCCGACCACAAAATTTTCTCGAAGAATCGCGGATCTTCCCGTTGCCTTTGTAGCATCGTTAGCCAAAACGCAACCCGAGGTTGATAATCCCGAGGTAGCAGGGTTTGTACTCGCTGCATATGGTATGGGTGTAGCTCATGGTTTTGTAATATTCGATGAGCTTCGCTTAGAATTTAAAGCAAGAGGTTACATAAGCACTATCACTAAGTCACTATCTGTCTCACTCACACTCCATGGAATAACTCTCCGTCTCACTCAAACTAGAATCTTAAAGTTACGCTCTTAAGGCAAGCTAGAATAAATTTTAGTAGGTGAGAAAATTTTTTCGAAACTGGGTTCTTGAAGAAAAAATTTTTTTTTCCGTAATCTAAGAAATAATGTAGCAAGTGTTGTACCATTTTAGAATCCTTATTAAATGCGTCAACTTCTAAAGTTACTTGCCAGACTGGCGTAGTACATTTTTTTTTCAGTACAGTCAGTTAAAGTTCAACGAATAATTAATTTTATATTGTTGGTTCGGAAAAATGTGACATTTTCTTCCAAGCTGGAACAGTTGGTATAGAATTTAAAGCAACAGGTTGTATAAGCACTATTCGGGATTTCATAAGAAAAATAAAATTGAAAAAAAGTAAAGATTTGTAGCAACAGGAGCTAATAAACCATCACAAGGTGTACATTTTCCCGAAAAAAAAAAGAAATCCCTATAATTTGAAAAATACATGACCTAGATTTTTTTATATATTTTTCTGATAACTCTTATAATTTGGTCCATTACCCGATTCCGTCTTGACGTCGACTTACGGGACACCCTGTATATACATTATCAACTTACATTAAAATTATTGAATACGAAATCAGGATTCTTTTTAAAATAAGGTGCGATAGCTTTTATTATACCTTCTGTGGATTTTTGTACAGATGAGGAGATATATTTCTTTTTGGATGTTTTAAAAAAATTGAATACTTTGTCTTCTTCATTTTTGAACTCCTTTATGAAATCATTTGGATCAAAGTCCATTAATTGCTTAAAGTGTTCATAAAGAATATCCCGTTGGAAAATAAAAGGCCATGTGTTTTTTATGTCATTAACTATTGGTATCTGCTTTCGGTTGTTTAAGAATAATCGCTGGATACCAAAGCAATCTTTCATATAAGCCTTAATATTTCTTTTCTCCTCGGAGCTGAGATTATCGTTGTGGTGAACATCCAGAATGTACTTTCTTTCATATTCCATACTGGAAACAGAATCTTCTGGAGGCAATTTCCTAGGTTGCCAGTTATTACAAGTTTGTTTCAAAAGATTTGCAGTTTTTCGTTGCTTAAGTGGAATATTAGGATCCAATTCAAGCTTTTGTCTCTTAGGTTCTCTATTTAGAAAATTATTTCTGTTTTTCATCATACTTATCAAGGCAATCATGGTTGTCGAAATGATTCTTCCCTCAGCATCCTTTTCAGTAAAAGAGTTTGGAAATTTTGCGGCTGCCTGTTGAGCGATTGATCGAAATATTCCCATTGGAATATAATAAGAATACCGTCTCATTCCATCGACTAAAATGTTCACTAAGGCACTCATTCTCTTCCCCATTTTTTTAATATTTTTTAACAGTTCATTAATATCCGAATCTTAAAATCGGAAAACATATTCTTAAATTGAGTGGTTGTGTCCGAAGCTGACGACAGAGCTGTACTGCTCATGGATAATGTCGATTCCACAGATTGTGCCGGAGATGCTGGAAGATTTAAAAGTATAATATCAGAATGGTGTCAGAATGGTTGTGAAATGTTTTGAATATCTAGTATTTCTTCACAAACACTTTTTTCATAAAGTAGAGCCGATGAATTTTGTGGCTCAGCAGGAAGCCAAATATCTTCGTACTTAAGCAATTGAGAGATTATCTTGTCTTCAGCATAAAACGCCAAGGTTTCCTCATCACAGATTTCAGTACCGTCAGCTTCAATAACTATTTTATCCCCTATTATTTCATAACTGAGAGCTGAAAGTAATAACTTATATAAAATGTCTCATTTTTGGAATAAGATTCTTACTACCTTTTTCAATTACGTTCTTTAAAGTTGGCACACAAAAATGATTTTTTTAGTCGTCTGTCGCAGCTCCATATCTTAAATAAATATTCTGCCAGCCTTAATTACTAGAAATGTGCAACTGTTTTACTTAACTGTAGCGAACCAATATTTGTATTTAAATTATAAAGTTGAAAGTAAAGACACATTACATTCCCTTATATACTATAGGTATTATATGTAAACATTTTTGGTACAATCAGAATATTTATTGAAAGAAAAATTTATAAATTACTTGTAATATATATTTAGTTTTTTAAAATATTTATATTGGTATTCTTTATGATAGTTTTGTTTTTTTAAACAGAAGAAGCAAGAGAAGAAAATACAGAACAATAGGTTGTCTTCTTATTTCTGTAAACGTGTACCGGCATCTTTAATAAAAGTTTCTGTAATTGTATCAAAGCGTATGATTTATCTTCGTTATAGCTTTGATAAAGAAAAACATTTGAATTATACCACATTTTTACAATTGAACCAAGAAACGTTGCATTTTTATAACTTTTATCAATGAATATAGCTTCAATTCTAAAAATATCTATGTTACCTAATTCGTGGCAACCAACTAAAATATAGTCATTTTCTTTGTATGTAGTATCAAAATAAGAAATCTTTTTTGAAACAAAGATAAAGTCATTTGGTAAGTCTACGTTATACATATCCCTTGTAAAAATATGTGAATCATCACAAAGTAAATCAAATCTGAAACGATTTTCAAAAAGGATTGCTTGCGAAATTTGATGATTTTCAGAAAGTGTATGAGTGATATGTTTAAAATTTTTTGATTTTCTTGCAACAGTTTTAAAATATTGATGCTGACGTTCAAAATCCATTGTCGATAGAAATTTCAAAGGACCCATTCCACGAATAAGATCAGAGTAGTGCCAAATATAATGATGTTTAGGCCTTAGCTTTATATTTGGGAAGCAATCTTGTCTCCTCTCAAAATAAACATCTGTAAAGTGTCTTAGCAATGACAGCTGTTCTAAAGAAATTTTTGAAGCACATATAAGTCGACACATCTCTATAAGAACCGAGAAGAATTTCCAAATGAAATCTACATAATTTTCCATGCGATCTAGTAATATTAAAGGCAATAAAAACAATATGTGATGGATTTCATCAGCTATTCCAATTATTTTCTTTGAGGTCAAGTAAATGTTAGCAAAAGATAGGTTTAGTTTAAATAATTTCCTTAAAGATGCTAAAGCCATATTGACATAATCGATTGAAGTAGTATTATTAACACAAAAATATTTTAAAATTTCCATTAAATCATAAGGAACTATACCTTCAAGCAAATCATGTGATATACAAGGTGGTAGATCCGGATTACAAACATGGTAATATTTTAAGGAATTAAGAATGGAATTTGTTTTTATGCCTTTTTCAAAATTTTGTCCACTAAAAGCTAAATTATTAAGATTTTCTGTGTAATTCGTTATATCTCTCCTCTATGCGGGCTCTAAATCATTATTCCGAAGTGATTCCCTCCTATAGAAACAAAATCGACGGAGATAATCTGAACTACTAAAATTTTCAGTAAAACCACCTATTTGGTAGCTTCCAAGGTTGTCTCCAATCATTGCATACAGGCTTCCATAGTACTTGATAATAGAATCATTGAAAGGATTTAAAATTTCTAAACCCTCTTCTTCTAGTTTTAATAAGTCATTTATTATTGGCTGTAAAATAATATCGTACCCAAATTTTTTTACGTGTGTCTCCTTGCGTAAATCAACCAACTGGATATTTTCGGTTTTATATCTGTATTGAACATCTATGTTACCTACCATCATATAAATGCTTATTAGTTTATGTTTGTTTACTCTGAGTGGATCCCAAGGGGTTATACTTTTCAAATGCGTCTTCAAAAAACAACAATTCAATGCGCTTGGAGTTACTATTGAAGAATTTATTTTTTAAAAAAACCGGTCCGTCGCTATAGTCAGACAAAATATCTGGTTTGCGCGTCTTCTGTTTGTGAAAAAAAGTGAAGAAATCTTTGTCGTTCATTAACGACCGTATTATTTTTGAATTGGGATATAATGAAAATAGCATTTGTTATGATAGTTGTCAATACCCAACGTTATTTGTTGTGGAGCAACATACATTTTATGATTTTTAATATACTCTACTAGTTTATATTTTGTGCTAAATTTTGAAAGATCAGAAATTTGTTTTGTGGCACTGAGGTCATACCCTTCCTTGAAATTAGCAATTGAATTTTTACCGTCAATCAAAAGTAGAGAATTAATTACATTCAAATTTTGTTCTATATGGTGATTTATTACGTCTAAGAGTTCGTCGTGTAAAAAACGTGATGCTGTGTCAGAAGCTCCGAATTTAGCCTTCAAGGTTAAGAACAAATTAGCAAAAATATATCCCCTTTCTAAATGATTGCTTGTGTCCAAAGAGTGTTCCTCAGAATGTTTTTCAATAACATTGCAAGTAAACAACTCGGTGTTATTTTCGCGCAGGTTATTATTTTTGTGCTTTCTGTAGAAATGCGTTCTGAGCGTAAATTTATTTTTGAATTTTTTTGAGGCATTTACTTACAGGACAAGTAATTTCAGAATAAGCATTTAAATGATGTACCAAATGGGAAGAAATTTCTTTGAAATTGCTTGACTGAAAGTTGCACTCTTTAACGCAACACTTATAATTTTCGTTATTTTCTATGCATTTATTACTTGCACTAAGGCTCTTCGCATGTTTGCGATGCTAGAGTGTTTGGTAACTTATGTAATTAGAGAATATCTTCTGACATGATTCCCACAATCAATAAAAATTTCTATTTTTATTCATTCTGTGAGGATATAGATGCTTATTATAAGAAATAATTGATTGCTTTCGATCTTTGCACATATTACAAGAATACATTTTAAATTACTTAGTACTACTTTGGTATGGTTAATAACGAATAACAATGACTTTAATTGATTATAAAAACGCACGATAAACTATATCGGACTTCCGCTTGTGCTGGAGAATAGAGAAAGTTTTTGCTGTATATAATTACTGTGATTTTAAATTTAAATAAAATGAAATATTGTATTGACTTTTATTGTATAGAGTTTTGCATTGCAACCAGAGATAGAAAAAAATCTGTGTTAATCTATATACACTACCGGAGCAAAAAAAATATTTTAACGATTTAAAATTTAAAATGAATTTGCAGTTTTCTTCAAATTTCTATATCAGGCATCAATGAATATAACTTTTATGATTGTATAATTTTTATAATTCATGATAAAAATAAAAATTTATCATCATAATTTTTGTTTTTACCCAAATATTATAAGTATTATTATTATTATATATATGTTTTGTTAAAATTGGTGTCAGATGTGGTGTGTTAGAAAAATATTTCCTCAAATATTTAGTCCCACTCACAGAGTCGTTTGAGTGTTTAAAATTTCTGATTGAATTCCGCGAAGTATCACGATCTTAATAAGTTATTATTTTCCATTTTAAGTCTTTTTAAAGCGAGTTGGAACTTTTCGTAACGATAGAATCAATCTTTTCGATAATTTAAATAAACGCTAAACTTTTACGGCATTTACGTATGATTGCGGCTTTTAGTGATCACTTTTGGTTTAATTAAGTTGCTCAAAATGGATTTCGAACAGCTGAAGGAGCTAAAGGATGAAATTAAGGCCATGGCAGTAGCTTTGGTGAAAGAGCTTGCTAACGAAATTAAGAACAAGCTGCGTCCTTTACAGCCATAGAGTGAGGAATAACTGATCAAGTGGCTAAACTATCAAATAAAATGGACGAATTGGATAAGACTTTAACTACAACTTCGGTAGCCTCACCTATCTCGTCGATCACACCTGCAGTGTCTATTTGCAGTTCGCTGCCCAATTTTTCTGTGTATTCTTATGGACACCTGCCATCGACCTATACAATCCAAATATTTAACTATCCTGTTCAGCCCACTTCAAGCTGGAGTCATCCGCCAATTTATGGACATTTCCCGTCGATCCCTGCAAGAAATCAGCCTGTTGCTCTATCTACTGAACAAGCTCCTCCAGTTCGAAACTATGTCGAAATGCTTTATTCCATACAACAGCCCAATTCAAATTTGGCGCAGCAGCCTATCACCTTTGTTCAGCAATCTCATACCATGTTTTATCAGAAGCCTAATTCAAATTTTACTCAGCGATCTAGTTCCACTTTTCCTAACTTAGGCGGGCAACTTAACTTCAACTTCATGCCACCGCCTTCTTCGATTTTTACGCCACAGCTTAATCCTAACTTAGCGGGCAGCTCAAATTCAACTTCATGCAACTGCCTTCTTAGAATTTTAAGCCACAGTCTTCACTTCCCTGCACCTCAATTGCAGGAGTTGTCTGCTCTGGACCAGTTGTGCTAGTCTGCAACCCAAATCCTTTCGGCGGGACAGTATCCTGGTCGGATTATAGAATACAAATCGACATTGTAGCACGAAATAACAACTGGTCAGAGCAAGAGAAAGCTTATGCGATGGCTACTCAGCTTAGAGGTAATGCGGTCTCAGTACTAAGCGTCTTTCCCCCAGGCCATCGAATCCAGTACCCAGAGTTAATCGCATTGCAGGAACAGCGTTTTGGAGTCGACTCCTACTCGAGCCAAGTGGAGTTCTGCGGAAGATCGTAAGGTGTGAGGGAAAGTCTTGCAAATTTTGCACTGGAGTTACAGCGACTTGCTGCGACTGCATTTCCCTCCTGCCCAACAGATGTCGTTGACAAAATGGCAGTGTTACGATTTTTAGAAGGAATTCGGGACAACGAGTTGCGGGGTTTGGTTAGAGTTCGCGAACCAAAGTCACTACATGAAGCGTTGAGTGCGGCACATGAACTGACCACAGAAATTAATCCACAAAGGAATGCTAGGGTCCATGTAGCACAGACGTTGGCTAACAAACGCAATTATGGAAGTCGTAGGACGCAGGTTGGGAATGCTACAATAGGCAGAGGACAAGAGCCTCGTGGATCGCTTGGTGAACACCTGACTAAGGCCTTGACGAACTCCCCGAGACTTTACGATGCATTCCACCGCAGCCTCACATACCGACTCTTCACCTTCAGCATCTGGCGAGCCGGGAGCCTCCACGACATCGACCCACAGGGACACCAGTCGATGAAAATTCTTTCCGCCCCTAATTATAAAAACAACGTGGCCGACCCTGCGGAATTTCTAGCTTTAACCCCATCTTCCCAAAACTATTTTTGAAATTTTAAACAGTATGCCTCCTAGTAATAAACTCCCAGGATCTCTAAAGAATCGTGTAGGGGTGACTATTTAATCCATAGGCTCACAGTGCAAGGACTCTTAAATGAAGAGCCATGCAATTTTTCTTAGACACTGGAGCCACAGTCTCTATTGTACATCCTGCCTTTATTAGCCGCTCGTTACTGGCAAAGCTTGAGAGTTCGCCTGTTTTGATGCGAAGTGTGACAGGAGATAGCATAGATGTCCTGGGTAGAGCTCTACTTAGGAAATTATCGCACTTATCATATGATGCTAGTTGCCCATATTGAACCCTTGTGCATATTAGGTGTAGATTCCTTAGACCGCAACAATTGCCGGCCCGATTTCGATAAGAATGTGCTTCGAATTGGAAAAGGGAAAATTACGCTCAGTAAGTCCAACTACCCCGAGGCAAAGATAAAACTATAATTCCCGTAAGCCGAGAACAAGGGCTAGAAAAGGGACCGTTATTATTATTGGACCCGATGCCAGCGTCCCAGTCGAGTCAAACAATCAAAGCATCCCGATTCGACTTATCAACCTATTGGCAACTGATGTTTTCGTTCCTCGTGATAGCGTCATCGGATGCTTGAGCCTGTCGTTATTGCGACCGCGGTAGCTTCTACAAGCGATGCGACACTAGGCCCTCTTGGTGTCATTCTCAACGGAGTGCCCGAGGGACTATCAAGCAAAAGCAATAAGCAACTGGCTTCTCTATTAGATGATTTTCGCGATATTTTCTCTATGGGCTCCAGCGACGTTGGCAGACTAGGCATCACAAAACATCACATTGATGTTGGCCACTTTCGAACGGTTAATTGACGGCGTATTTCGCGGTCTAGGTACAGAGACTGTGCTGGTATATCCCGACGACATTATGGTCCATAGGCGTGATATTGAAGACCATCTTGCAAATCTAGGAAAAGTATTTCAAATGCTGCGTGCTGCAAATCTCAAACTTAGCCGAAAGAAATGTCATCTTCTTCGTCCAGAAGTCAATTATCTAGGACATGTAGTATCTGCTAGAGGATTGCAGATGGATCCAAGTAAAACGGAGACCATTCGAAATTGGCCAGTACCTAAGACAAAGAAAGAAGTACGAAGCTTTCTCGGACTGCAGGACTTATCCACTATCAGTAAGCCTCTATCCGAATTAATAGAGGATAAAAGGAAATTTTTGTGGGAAAAGAGACAACAGGATGCCTTCGAGGAATTGAAGTTGCGATTAATATCTCCTCCTATTCTGGCTTTTCTACAAGCAGAAGGAGAATTAATCCTCGACACAGATGCTAGCCAAACAGGGATTGGAGCTGTCCTTAGCCAGTCTCAAGATGGAAACGCGTTACCAGGAAAGAGTTGCTGGCAGTGGTGCGAGCGATAAATCACTTTACCATTACCTATTTGGCAGGCCATTTCGAATCCACACAGATCACACCTCACTTCGGTGGCTACTTAAATTCAAAGACCCTGACGGCCAATTGGCGAGGTGGTTGGAAAGGATACAGCAGTATGATTTTGCCGTCGAGCATAGGGCTGGCCGCAAACACTTAAATGCGGATGCCTTGTCACGTCGTCCTTGTGACAATTGCGTTCATTGCGACCAGAAGGAAAACCGAGAGCAGACATACCAAGTCGACCTGGTAGAGGCGGAGCCAAAAATCCCCCGGCCTTAGAACAAGACCAGGATCCTGTACTGCATCGTGTGAAATCTTGGATACAGCAAAACCAAAACCAATCCAGAGAGCAGATTGTCTCCGAGAATCCTCATTTGAAAAATGTTTGTCCAAGGTGAGAATCGTTGCGACAAGTTGACAACATTTTTTACCACACGAGGCATGGAGTAAATGACATCCTTGTAAGGGTAGCGCCGTCAAATCGAATCTCCGAAATACTCCAGAACTTCCACAATAAACCCGAAAGTGGACACTTTGGAGTATGAAGAACGGTCGAAAAGGTTAAGGAACGTTGGTATTGGCCTACGCTGCAGGCTGATGTAGAACTGTGGTGCACCAAGAGTTTCCTCTGCCACTACAAAAAAGGTCCTTCCAGAAGAACTAAAGGACAGCTTCAGGTTTATAATCTGGGAGCCCCATTCGAAAGTATTGGAATTGATGTTCTGGGCCCCCTACCAAAAACAGACAGGGGAAACAAGTATGCTGTAGTTGTCATCGATTATCTCACCAAGTGGCCAGAGGCTTTGCGACACCTGATCAAAAGTCCGAAACCATAGTCGATGGGCTCATCGAAACTGTCCTCTCCAGATTTGGCATGCCCTTCCAACTTCATTCGGACCAGGTTCGGAATTTCGAATCTCAGCTTCTGCAAGGAGTTTTACAACGTTTTGGTATAGAGAAAACTAGAACAACTGCTCTACAACCTAAATCGGATGGCATGGTCGCGCGATTTAATCGCACACAATGAAACGAATTGGGATGGATACCTTCCTTTAGCGCTTCTCGCGTTTCGATCTTCCATTCACGAGAGCACCAAGTGCACTCCCGCGCGTCTCAATTTTGGAACAGAATTAAGATTGCTACCTGATCTTTCTTATGGCCCTGCACCTGTCCGATGTAACACTCCCAGAGAATATGCCGAGAGTTTGACTCAGACCCTTGGAGCTTTCCATTCCTTGACCCGAAAGTATCTGACTGTATCGTGCCATCACATGAAGTCTCAATACGATCTTCGAGCCCATCCGCTTAAATTTTCGGAAGGCGAACGGGTCTGAATTTACAATCCAAAACGCCGAAAAAAGAGCCCTAAATTCCAAAAACTAAATTAATGGCATCATATTCATATAAAGTAGTCATAATTTGTGGCTAATAAAATTAGGTTTTATTTTTTGCATTGAAGCTTATTGTAGTAAGCACAATATAGTTCATCTCGCTAAGAATTTATAATTTTGTGATGAATTTAACTGCATTATGATGGTAGAGAATTATATGACTGCTTTGTTAATATAACCCTAATACACTACATGGGGTTGCAATAAAAACTAAATAATATTTATTTTTATTTCTAGTGGTATACACAAGAATAATTTCATTGCAAAATCAGAAATGCTACAAATCAGATTAAATCTTTAAAGTTTGGGCATCCATAACTACATATAATCACAATTGTCTACCCGCAACTCATGCCCAAACTTTTAGGATTTAAATTTAAACTGAGCTCGAGCATGTCTTACTTTACAATAAAACTTATTTTGTGTATAGTACTGAGAAATTAAAAAAAACATTTTTTATTTTTTACATTCATTTTTGACTCACGACTATCTGTTCTCCTGTCACTAAATATATTTCTCTCATCATGGAAAATCATGCAAATCCATCCATATTTACTACCCTAAAACACTTTCATTACGAACAACTCCATCGGGCGCTCAGTTATTCAGTCGGGGGTTAGTAAATAGATAAACGTTATTGAAAAAGAGCTTTAACAGCACGGACCAAATTGGAAACCCCCATGTGAGGTAGTTACCCCCCCCCCCCCGGAATCCCAAAAAAAAAAACTTTTAAAAAACAATACCCTATCGGAAAGCTCCGTATCACTCATTCTAAATAAAAAAAAACATGAAAATTCATCCTCGTTTACTACTATAAAACTGTCGTCACGAACGGCACTTTCAGGCGCTCAGGCACAAAATTTTTTAGTCAGGAGCTAGTGAGTAGATAAAATTATTTAAGAAAAAGGTCACAAGTTTTGAAAACTATACGTATTACTGCTTACCTTGGTGTAGAATCATTATTTTCAAAAATGCTGCAAGATTTGGGCATTTAGAGTGAATTCAGTATGCGCTACATTGTTTTCCTGGTTTCCTTCCGTTTCTACAACGTCATCACTAAAAACAAACTCAGATCGCGCACAAAATTTCTCATTTCACTAGAATTATGTATAAACAAAACTATATTCTCAAATCTCATTCGGCACTTCTCCTTCTTGTTTTTAACGAAGTTGCAGGAAAACCGTTTGAGTGCTTTTCCACTCTTTTTGCATAGTCTCCCACCCTACGAGAAGTTTTTACCCAAAAAGTACAAATTGGCGCAAGAGTACACGAAAAGATGAATTAATGGAAGAAAGCTGAACAATTACCTACGAATTAGATTAATGTACATATATGCATGCATATCTACAGAAACAAAATAATTCATTTCTCACGGTACGGTAAAACTTCTAAAATCTCATATTGCGTCTGCGGACATAATTTTCATGCGCAAGTAATCAAATATCACTTGCCTGCGCCTGGGAAATGCAAGCTTGCAAATTCTTACGTGAAATTGCCGCCTGCAGTTCTCATGAGAAAATTATTTTCCCAGAAAGTTTTATTTAAATTTTATATAAATTAACGAGTTTTGGAGAATAAGTATTCAGTATTTTTTGAAGAACAAAGGGAGTCTTTTTAATTAATATACATTGGTGACCCCGACGTGTTTTATTGAATGTTTCAGTACATCACCAACACAAGAACATAGCAACAGCTATCGACTTCATCTGCATAGGCAGGTACATACATCAAGAAGCCGCTTTAATTACCAGTCGAAGACAGTGATAGTCTAGCAGCGCACATCCTTCTAACCTAGATAGAAACCAACAGCAGTGGATGGCTATCCAAACAAGAAGCAGTGTCTATCCATTCATTCCAGCAGCAGTGGCTAGTTATTCAAACATGAAGCACTGGCTACCAATTCATTGCAGCGGCAATAGTAACTATACAAACAAGAAGCAGTAGCTAGCCATTCATTTAAACAGCAGTAGCTATCCATTCAGTCAAGCAGAAGTGTTTACAAAGTAACACTACCAGTAACAACTGTACACCAGCATTATTCGCAAATAAGAATACTGTAAAGGTCCACGAAGCTACAATGGCCGATCTCAAAAGGCTGACAACCACCCAAACAGATATTGGTAAGGAAATATCAAAGACAATTGTAAAAACTTGAGCCTTTTCAAGTTTGATTCTGTGCAAAAAAGAAAAGTAAAACAACGAAACGATAATTTAATTTGTACAAATTTATTGCGTCAAGAGACGGTGACAATAGCGAGTGTTACAACGAGAATGATGTACATTACGAGATGCTGTGCCTATATGGTACTGCCAGAAAAGATTTTAGTACAATATTGAACGAAATTAAGTAAATATAAAGCAACATTAGTATTGTGGACTGTACTTCTATTTTAGGGTGAATAATTCAAATAAAGTAAATCAAGAAGGTTAGTTGAAGACTAACAAATCAGTTGTAGACTGAACATTCTCCCCGCGCTGGAAGTGATAACTTTCAGATCTCCGGTTTCTCTCTTCACAATTTCCCTGCCGGTCTTGATACTCACTACCCTAACGAAACCATCCTTTCCCTTATAAACCTCAGTGACTCTTCCTAGAGACCATTTGAGTGGTGGTATGTTCTCCTCCTTTACCAAAACCATGGTGTTAATCGCTAAATTTGGTACTGGGTCGGACCATTTGTGTCGCTGTTGTAAAGACTGTAAATATTCCTGGCTCCACCTGGACCAGAAATGCTGCTTAATATAAGTAATTCGCTGCCACCTAGTCAAACGTGTTAGCTTTTCATCATGAATTTGGACTTCCGGCGGAGCCTTTAAAGAATCTCCAATTAAAAAGTGTCCGGGCGTTAGCGCAGAGAGGTCGTTAGGATCGTTTGACATTGGCGAGATAGGCCGAGAATTCATAACAGCTTCAGCTTCGCAGACAATCGTGGCCAGCTCTTCGAACGTGAAGGATGCATTTGATGCGACGCGAAGAATCAAGTGTTTCGCTGACTTTATTCCCGCTTCCCACAATCCCCCGAAGTGAGGTGATCTTGGAGGTATGAAACACCATTCGATTCCATCTTCACGGCACCATTGCTGAAGTGAGTCGCTGTTCTCCTTGGAGTTAAAAAATGCGCGTATCTCACGTAATCGGTTGTTCGCACCTACAAAATTCGTTGCATTGTCTGAGAATATTTTTGCCACCTTGCCTCTTCTTGCTACAAAGCGCCTTAGTGCGGCCAGGAAGGCTTCTGTGGTTAAACTGGATACGACTTCAAGATGTACTGCCTTTGTGCTAAAGCAAATAAATAAGCAAACGTAAGCCTTGATGGCTGCGCGCCCTCGCACTAAAGATGTGACATAAAATGGGCCACAAAAATCAATTCGTGTATAATGAAATGCACGTGAAGGTTGTACCCGTTCCGGGGGTAAGTCTCCCATTAGCTGAACGATAGATTTTGGACGGAAGCGAAAGCATCTTATACAACGATGAATTGTCTGTTTCACTGTATTTTTTCCTCCAGCAGGCCAAAATCTTGTTCTAATAATGGCCAGTAGTGACTGGCAACCTGCATGAAAGTTTTTATAGTGATGATAGGCTATTAAGGATTTTGTAAATGCATGTGATTTTGGAAGCAAGAATTGATGTCGTGAATCAACGTTAAGGTTAGAGTTTTTTAATCTATCTCCAACTCTGATAATTCCTTCTTTATCCAAGAATGGGCTTAAAGTTTTAATTGCGCCATTCGTTAGCTGTTGATTTGCTGTAAGTTGGCGATATTCTTTCGAAAAGCACGTTTTTTGTACCATCCGTATGAGTGCGCGAAGTGTGAAATCTATCTCGTTTGTGGATAGTGGCTTGAAATTACGGCCATTCTTTATTGTCTTGCAGTTGTTATAAAATCGAAAGATATAGCTGAATACGTTTAGCAGTTTATTGAATGTATTAAGAAATTTACATTTTCCTATGAGGTCCTCACTATTAGCTGCAGAGACTAAGACAGTCTTGTTTGGCCGCCGTTCTGGAAGCAATTCCCTGCATATGTTCAAATCTGATTGCCGTGACGAAATATCACGAAGAAAATGAGGGCCATGAAACCATAAGCTATTATGAACTAAATCAGATGTTGAACAGCCTCGACTGACGATATCGGCGGGGTTTTCCTTAGTTGGAACATAGCTCCATTCATAGTTGGCGGTTAAGTCTTGTATCTTCATTACCCTCTTAGATACAAACACAGTCCACTTACTCGCGTTAGATTCGATCCAGGCCAAAACAATTTGCGAATCGGTCCAGCAAAATATTTTATTATCTTCCACGCAGAGGTATGATGCGACACGTTTGATAAGTTCAGCTAATAAAAGCGCGGCGCAAAGTTCCAGACGCGGTATTGTTATCGATTTTAAAGGCGCGACCCGCGATTTGGCTGTGAGCAGATTTGTGGAAATATTGCCTGTATAGTCTATGCTTTTTATAAATACATATACACGCACCATATGCCTTTGAACTGGCATCCGCGAAACCGTGAAGCTCCAATTTCGATTGTTTGAAGAAAATGTGCCGAGGGAATTTAATTTCATTTATATTTTTCAATTCATCGCAAAAGTTTGTCCACTCAGTATGTAAGGCGAGAGGTAATGATTCATCCCACTGGAGATTGAGAGACCATAATCGCTGCATCAATATTTTCGCCTTGACCACAATAGGAGTTATAAGCCCTAATGGGTCAAAGATTCTAGCAATGTTAGAGAGAATGCTTCTCTTTGTTATTGGTTTATTGGTATCATTTGAGAGAACAAAGGTGTAACAGAACTCATCAGACTTAGGTATCCAGGATAAACCAAGTGTTTTGATTATATTATTACCATCAATATGAAGAAAACTTTCTCTATCGACGTCTGGCACTCGAGAAAGGATATCTGTACTATTTGAGCACCATTTACGAAGAATGAAACCTCCCCTTTTTAACATTTGACCAATTTCGCTTTGCAATTTGAGGACTCCTTCGACAGTGTCTGCTCCTGTTAACATATCGTCAACGTAGAAATCGGAAAGAAGAACCCTTGAACCAATAGGATATGTTTCCTTTTCATCGTATGCAAGCTGCTTCAGGCATCGAGTTGATAAAAAGGATGCAGATGCGGTTCCATACGTTACAGTATTCAAACGAAAGAATTGTAATGGCTCGTGCTTAGATTTACGCCAAATTATACACTGTAGATAACTGTCTGTCTCGTTGACTTCAACTTGGCGATACATTTTTGTAATGTCCGCTGTGACTGCATAACGATATGTCCGAAAGCGAAGAAGTATATTATATAGATCATCCTGGAGTTTAGGACCAACCATAAGAATGTCATTGAGAGAATACCCTGAAGAAGACTTGCAACTTGCATCGAAGACTACTCGATGCTTCGTAGTACTACTCTCCGGTTTTGAAACGCAATGATGAGGCATGAAATAATGGCGTTGAGGCAAGTTATCAAGGGCAATAAGATGCATATGCTGCAGATTATGATACTCTTGAAGAAATCCTGAATAATTTTCATTCTGTTCGGGAAATCTTGCTAACCTTGACTCCAGATTGTAAAAACGCTTTAATGCAATATCAAAGGAATTTTTAAGCATAATTGGATCTTCACGAAGTGGTAGCGCAACTCTATACCGCCCTGAAGGTAATATCTCATAGTTACGTACGAAATTATCTTCACACTCTCTTTCTTCTGAAGTTAATGATTTCGGACAGCCTTCGTGGTCCTCCACTTCCCAAAATTTACTTAAAACCTTATCTAACTGCTCACTTGCTATACCTTCAGCATTTGTTGTGAAACACGACGCCTTCGAAACGTTTACTGGAAATCCACCTGATACAACCCATCCTAAAAGAGTTTTCTGTAATGTGGGTAATCCAGGACCTAATCGAATTTGACCCACAGTTAATAGCTCGAGAAATAAGTCAGCGCCTATTAGCAAATCAATTTTTTGTGGTACGTGAAAGTGAGGATCCGCCAGGTTTTGCAGAATGTTATCAGGTATTTTAATTTTCGAAATATCTATAAGATTATCTGGTTGGTGTCCAGTAATTTCAGGTAAAATGAATGCATTAAACGAAGTGGTATATTCATAACGGCGAGATTTAATTGTTAGATTAGTATAAAATTTAGCCGTAGAATTGACGCCTGCGATGCCGCTGATAGCCATGTTAGTTTTTGTTTTTGGTAGTCGTAACTGCTGAGCGACTCTTTCCGTTACGAAATGCAATTGAGAAGCGGAGTCGAGAAGGGCCCGACAAGGAACAAAACCCCCTTGACCGTTTGAAATGTCCACCAATGCCGATGCTAATAATATATGGTAATTGTATGAAGCCTTCTGAATTCCCGCACATGTTGTCGATGCTAATGACGTTCCTTCTTGTGAAGTAGTTATTGATTCTATTTTTTTATCCGCGACACGAATTGTTTGCGAAGGATTGTTAAAGGTCTGTGCATTTGTGTCATCATCTTGAGTTTGTGATGAGACCATATGTAGGAGAGTATGATGCTTGAATGCACAGCGACGACATCTACTAGACTTGCAATTTTTTACATTATGGCCAGACCTTAAACAATTTATGCATAAATTAAGGCGTTTGACTTCATTGAATCGAGTGAAGGTATCGAGAGCTATGAATTTTTGACATTGATGAATAATGTGTCCCGTAGAATTGCAAAAAGTGCACACATTTTCCGTTTTTAATGCGATAAAATTATTACTAAATTTGGAATTGAACGTACCTGATATTCTAGTTTTGTTTGTTGAATATCTTCTGGATTGCTCCCTACTTTCCAATGACATGCATCGGCTTTCAATGAATTTTGATAATTCTTCCCACGTTGGTAGTACATCATGCGGCGCTTGATCCTCCCACTTGGCCTTAGTATGAGGGTCGAGCTTGCTTTGAATTATGTGTATAAGCAAGGCATCTGCTAGTTGCTTCGTATCTCCTAATGTCTCCAATGCTCGCAAGTGCGCATTCACTGTGTCACTGAGAGTCCTAAGCTGCTGTAGCGAATCTCTTTCGATACTTATCATATTAAAAATGTCTGCAACATGTTCCTGAAATATAAGTTTTCTGTTATCAAAACGTTTCTTTAAAAGTGCCAAAGCTTTATCATAATTTTCATTATTGACCTCCAAGGACTTGATTGTGAGAAGAGCGGGTCCTGTCAAAGATGACCTGAGATGTTGAAATTTATCCATATTGGTTAACTCATCATCGTTGTGCACTAAGTTATTGAACATTGAATAGAATTCTGTCCAATCAGTAAATTTTCCGCTAAAAGTTGTAAGCTTTAATTTTGGTAAAGTTTTTGTTTTAACCCTGGTTTGAAAAAAGGTAGATTCACCCTCAGCATGCGGCAAAGAACTTCGACCTTTTGTATCGTTTAATGCACGCAGAAGTTTTGCCTTTAAGTCTACATATGTCTCTTCAAATATTTCCCTTTTATCAGATTTTTGTTCTTCTGCATCTAAACATTCAATGCGAGTTTGCACCTTATTGAAATTTTCTAAATGACGTTCCAGCATGCCTAGACGAGTTTCGATTTCAGCCGCATCCATTGACTTTAACTTCTGCATCACAATATTTTTTAATTTGGTCTGCTGGCCTTGAATGCTGCCCCGTTGCAAACGCAATTCAGATAACAATTCTTCTTTGTTTTCGTCTGGCATGCTGTATACTATAGAGGTTCGCTCCTCGTATAAAGCCTTTAATCAGAAATAAATTATAAACAATGCTTATGTAATGTATACTTATAAATAGTTGAAGTCTAATGCAAGCTGGGTGGTGGCACGAGGTTATAAAATCCGACAATATGTGATAAATCGAAATGATTTACCTCATCGAAAATAGCACTGGGCGATATATATTTTAAGTTCTGTTCCCCGCGCACGATATTCTAATCCATTTATAATGGTTTAACAATTTTTTATATTTCCACGTTTTTGTTCGTAACCTACTCACAGCACTTCACTGATTACGAGTTTTTATTTGTGAAGAAATTGCACGATAAATAATCCGATAATCCTGTTCGATAGGACCATGTAAAAACTTGAGCCTTTTCCAGTTTGATTCTGTGCAAAAAAGAAAAGTAAAACAACGAAACGATAATTTAATTTGTACAAATTTATTGCGTCAAGAGACGGTGACAATAGCGAGTGTTACAACGAGAATGATGTACATTACGAGATGCTGTGCCTATATGGTACTGCCAGAAAAGATTTTAGTACAATATTGAACGAAATTAAGTAAATATAAAGCAACATTAGTATTGTGGACTGTACTTCTATTTTACGGTGAATAATTCAAATAAAGTAAATCAAGAAGGTTAGTTGAAGACTAACAAATCAGTTGTAGACTGAACAACAATCTCGAGCAACTCAAGCTAAAGAACCAACTAGAGGGCACAATCTCAGCATTAGATCGAGTCATTGATACAATCGAGAAAGAAATGGCAAGCCCACAATCAAAGGCATACTACATCCAAAAACTTAAATTTGCCAACCAGTATTGGGATCAAATATCATTGCTACATGGACAAATCATGGCAGATGTTAGCGATAAACCTTGCGACGTAAGAGCATATTCCATAATTGAAGACCGCTTCCAGACAATCGGCATAAAATTACAGGAAAGGCTGGAAGAGCAAAGCACTTCTTTCGGCAGTAACAGCAATGTCAAGCTGCCAAAAATTACCCTTCTTACATTTGATGGAAGCTACACCAAGTGGACTCAATTTAAAGAATTGTTTACGCAACTAATACATAACCGACCATTGAGTGGAGCAGAAAAAATGTTCTATCTAAAGGCGAACCTAATAGTTGAGCCCAATCGACTAATAAAACATCTTCAAGCCATAGGAAGACAACTATGCTATGGCATGGAAAATCCTCATAGAGCGCTACGATCTGTTAAGTCAGCCATGTCTCACCACAGAGACGACTTCAGGAATCAAGAGGCTACATGTCTGCACCAAAGAATGTCTACTAGCCCTCGAGAAACTGGGCATTCATATTAACGATTGGAGTCCTATATTGCTGCACCTACTATTACAGAAGATAGATAAAGATTTGAGGAGACATTATGAACAATCGCTGAAGTCTCCTCGAGAGCTGCAAGATATAAGCGACTTCTTAAAGTTCTTGGAGTCAAGGTTTCAAATGTTAGAAGCAGTTCACACGAGGGAAGAGCGCAAGAAGACATCCACATTTACAGCTTCAGCTCAAGCACCTCAGTGTCCTGTTTGCAAAGCAGAACACAAAATCTACAAGTGCACCAAGTTCCTCTACTTACCCTTAGAGAATCGAATTCGACTTGTCAGACAATTGCACTTATGTCACAAGGCTAGAGAGTGCTCATCAAGCAGCTGCAGGAAATGCAACAAAAATCATAATACATTAATTCATGATCCGGAATTAGAAAGGGCCAAGTCTGCACCACATCATGCTAATAGCTCTGTCAGCTCAAATGACCTACGCAAGTCAACCTTACCACATGGAAGGAAACCTGTCAGCACCCTTGAACCCAATGAAATAACGCAGAGTACTATGCAATCAGTATCCAGTGCAACAAACATGAGTCAAATGTCAGCAAAAGGGTCCCAAGTTATGCTAGCAACTGCTGTTATAAGAGTTAGCAGCGCTTCAGGGATTCTTGTGAACTGCAGAGTGCTGTTAGACTCAGGCTCACAGCTTCACTTCGTTTGTGAACGATTAGTACAAACGCTAGGCCTGCAACGTCGTCGAATTTCTCTACCCATAAGTGGAATTGGAGGTCTCGAAACAAACGCAAGGTACGAAACTACCCTCACGATTCATTCGAGGCTAAATGACTTTGCTACTGACATAAACGCAGTAATTTTAAAAACTATCACGGAACAACAACCTTCAATGTACATCAAAACATCCAGCTGGAATATTCCCAACAATATACAGTTAGCAGACCCTGCATTCCACAAACCTCAGTCTATTGATATGTTGTTGGGGGCAGAGCTATTTCTTCAGTTGCTGGAAGAAGGGCAAATCAGACTACATAATGACCTGCCGTTGCTCCAAAATACTCGGTTTGGATGGATACTTTCGGGAAGAATACAAGAAGGAACAAGGAGCAAGCAGAGTTGCTATATCGCAACTCAACCTTCAGTCACAGCATTGGAAAGGCAGCTCCAACAATTTTGGGAAATAGAAAATCAAGACTCGCCTCCTAGGTACATGTCAAGAGAGGAATTAGAATGTGAAGAACACTTTCAAACCACCGCTCAACGATCAACATCGGGACGATATACCGTAAAACTACCATTCCGGGAGAAACCTTCAAACCTTGGGTCATCTTTTGACATCGCAGCTAAGCGATTTTTCGCCTTAGAGAGAAAACTGTATAAGAACGAAAACACTACAATACAGTATATAGAGTTTATGAAAGAATATGAAGCTCTTGGTCACATGCAGCCCATCGCAAGGGAACTCATTCCTCCCATACATTATTATATGCCACACCACTGTGTCACGAAGGCTGATAGCACCACCACTAAGTTCCGGGTGGTGTTTGATGCATCAGCTAAGACAACATCAGGTAAATCGCTCAATGACATTCTGATGGTAGGGCCAACAGTTCAGCCGGACTTAATTTCCATCTTAAGTAAATTCAGGATTCACAAGTACGTGATGACGGCAGACATTTGCAAAATGTATCGTCAGATTGAAATACATCCAAACGACAAAAGGTTTCAGCTCATACTGTGGCGTGATTCCAAAGAGAAACCACTTCAAATGTACCAATTAAACACTGTTACCTATGGAACCGCCGCGGCTCCATTCCTTGCAACCAGAAGCTTAAACCAGTTAGCTCTGGCTGAATACGACTCAGCTCCAGAAGCAGCAAATGTCATTCTTGGAAGCACCTATGTAGACGACATCTTGACAGGATCTAGTTCAACACAAGAGTTAATAAACCTTAAGGACGATCTAATACGACTACTACGATCTGGAGGCTTCGAATTAAGAAAATTCAGCACCAATCACACCGAGATATTGCAAACTGTACCAGAAGATCACAAAGAGAAAATGATTCTCATCAATGAAACTGAGGTTACTAAGGCACTAGGATTAGTCTGGGAGCCAAACAAAGATACATTTCAATATCACATCGCAGAATATAGGCCAGATAAACTAACCAAGCGTACAGTATTGTCCGACATAACTCTTTCGACCCTCTTGGATTGATAGGACCCGTCACAGTATTAGGAAAGCTATTTGTGCAAGAATTATTTAAAGACAAATGTACCTGGGATGAAGAATTGCCCGCCCAATATAAAGAAAAGTGGATCAAATTTAAGAAACGCTTATCTGAACTAAAAACTTTAAAAATTCCGCGACATGTAATATTGTCCAAACCAATTGATGTGCAACTTCACGCATTTTCTGACAGCAGCGAATACGCCTATGGAGCCTGCTGTTACCTCAGATCATCAGATCATCACGGACAAATTAGGGTTAGGCTCTTGTGTGCAAAATCAAGGATAGCACCACTGAAGACCATGACACTTGCTAGATTGGAACTCTGTGCAGCACTACTGATGGCAGAACTAGCTGAAAGAGTGTGTCAGTGTTTATCAGTCAAAGTATCAAAAATCGTTTATTACACTGACTCCACTATTGTACTCTCATGGATCTCCTCGCCGTCATACACATGGACTACCTTTGTGGCAAATCGGGTAGAGAAAATACAGCAAGAAGAAAGAACAAAAATTCAAAACCGTCTGAAAATACACATACGAACATCAGAATACTTCAATACAAGAACTTCTCTGCTCTTCTTTTTTTTATTATTCGGGTTGGCCTTGCACAGGAAGCGTAAAAGTTGGTGATAAACTTCATGTGAAAATATGATCTACCTACAAATTACCTCGAGTAAAATATTATTATGCGGAGACAAAGTTTGCCTGTTCAAGTTGCAATATTCTAACCAAAAAGTTTATGTACAAATGTCGGTATTAATTTGATGGAAGAACAAATTTCGAGCTGAAAAATTAAAAGTTCTGCTTCTGGAGTTTAGCCTTAATTGTCCTGGAATGATGCATCACTTTCACTAAGGTTTATTTGAAAAGTTTATGAATAACGTAATTGTCGCACTTTATGTTGTAAGTACTGCAAAAATGAATCTTCCTTCGAGGATTCGTGAAAATTCTTTTGTTGCATTTATTGCTTTACACATCAGGAAATTAAGAATGTTTCAAATACGAAGACTGACTTCAATGCAGTTTTCACGCTGCTTTTATGATATTAAGGTTTTTGAAAGAAAGAGTAGATAGTTATAGGCAGCTTTTTTAGCTTGACTCTTATACCACACGTAAACTTATCGATAGCTGCTCTAAGGTAAAAATTTGAACAGTTCCCATTTAATTTATGTTTTTGTATGAATATTTTAATGCACCAGCAATTTTTTTTTTCTATATTCATAAGGATTTGAAGTTAGAAATGCACTGCAAAGTTACATTTAGAGAAAAAATCAAATCGAAAGCAGTGTCTCCCAGTTGAGCTAAGAATTTGATCAACTCTGTACAGGAAGTTTGGTGACACCAAACTATGGTCCCTTTGTAATACGACAGCGAACCGAGACAAGCTTAATTTTTTTATCTGGATAACGAGGAATTTAATCCCATCCACTATATTCCGGGGGCATTTCGGTCATATTTTATTGACATATTAAGTCAGGTTTCCGTTCGAATCGGAGTAAGGAAGGCGGGGGGGCTAGTTAATCGTAGGGGTAAGCTGGGCAACTGCTATATCTCTACACATATTTATCGTAAGAACTCCATAGTGTTCGAACTAGGGAGACCAGGAAGTTGTGTGGACTAACCCTTGCAACAGAATGTAGGTAGGAGTAAGTTATAATGCAGTGCCACTAAGTGATCGCAATGAACGTAGGCGTCGTAGACAAAACGCAGAAGTTATTCGACTTTCAACTTTACCGCAACATAATGAGTTTCAAAGAGAATTTAATTTTGGTGGTGAAAAAATTATTATTTTGTGGTCTCAATTTATTATTAATACAGTTAACAAAACTAGTTAAAATTTCATCTTGACGCAGTCACCAATTACCATTGTTATTACCACGTTGGTGGCTACGATTTTGACACTTTATCACCGCAGTTGTGCGAGGTGGCTACGATGTTCCAAGCATGAAATGTGATAGCGTCAGCCGGCGTTCGGTAATCAAACGGGATGCAACGTTGCTTTGGTAGTTTTTTCACTGAAAACTTAATTTTTCTTGTTATTTCAATACTGTCCGCAGCATCCAAGTAAATTCTTTTGTACGATACATTTATTCTATTTTAATATTTTAAATTAAGTTTGATTGAGAATTCAACTTTTTTATTTATATTCTATAATTTATCTTCAAAAGCGTAGTCGGGGTTAATTGAGCAAAGATTGTCAACTTACCCCGTTGAACTGGCAATACAGAACAAAAATTTGATTATTTTTTGTTCCAGGATGCGTTCTTATAAAAGAAAACCCCAAGTCACCTTCAGTCACTCCAACACAATTGGACGAATAGAAATCGCTTTTATTGAAGAACACAAGAGTATGAATGCTGTTGCCAAGGAGTTTAATATAAAATATATGATATTGGCAAGGTATATAGCTAAATTAAAATCTGAGGATGGAACGCTAACAATGGGTTATATAACTACGAGGCAGGTCTTTACTACGGAGCAGGAAAAATCGCTTAGAGAATACTTATTTCAAATATCCGCTATATTTTACGAATTATGTTCTAAAGATGTTCGTGGTTTTGCCTATGATGTACCATGAGATTAAAAATTTAAATGCCTAATAGTGGGACTACAAATAAAATGGCAGACAAGGAATGGCTTACGAAATTCTTAAAGAGGAACACCGTATTGGCTATCAGAAAGCCAAAGCCCACCAGCCATATGAGCGTAATATCATTTAATTCAATTAATGTAAAAACATTTTATGAAAAGCTGGCAGGTGTCTTAGGTAAGCAACCACTTACTACTTCACTAACACTAAATGATAAAACGCTAGTTTTTTTTTATTATTTCGCGATAGGAATATGATAATAATTTATTTATGACCAGTGCTCAACGTGCCCCATACACTTGCTCCATTTGCCCCCTGGGAGAGTTGTGCAGCTCTGACTTTCTAAATGTATACGTTATATTTTCCTCAGGTGTATCTTGTGCAGTAAAACTACCTCATTTTTTATTTTAGAATAAAGAGGCTTTACGTTGGTGTATATAATATGTTTATCCAACAAATCAATTTCGAGCTCTGTTTTGAAAAAAAAAAAAATTGCTCAAGTAGCTCCTCCCACCCCTACTTACAATTGTAAAGTTAAGTAAATTGAGTGACTAATAAATTCTTTTAGAGAAATTCAAACCTTTTTATGGTTTGTATTGTATACTCACTTGGACACCAGTGTCTTGTGCAATTCACCGGTTAATTTAAATTTTAATGGAGAAGATTTCATCACGTATGTAAATAACAATATTAATCTTTATATATGTAGAGAGTACACAAAATATAAGTAAAATTAAATTATTTTTACCATTTACTGAGTAATGAAGTAAAAAAAATATGCAATACATTCCACTATAGCGATGAGATTTATATATATACAGGGTGATTCTGATCAAGATACCTTCCGGTATACCACGCGATTCCTTGAGGTAAGCTGATCAAAAAATTGTTCCACATACCCCCCCCCCCCCCCCCCCCCCTAGAAACCTTCCTTTAGGAGTTGTGGCCAGTTGAAGATATTCATGAACCCTGATGGGAATAAATGAGTATAACTTTTGAACCACACTATAGATTTTGGTTATTGTTGGCTTATTAAATAGCCAATAATAGTAGCTGTCGAAAAGTGTATTACTATGTATTTTTTAATTAAGCATCTTCAAATTATTCGCAAATATTTCCAAAAAATTGATTTTGTTACACACAAATTTCATAAATACCGTTATTTATTTCAAAAACTTTTGTGTGTAAAGAAAGCCATACTAATGGTTTATGGTCAGTTATAATTGTAAACTGTCTGCCATAAACGTATGGTCTGAATTGCTCAACTGCGAACAAGATAGCTAAGAGCTCTTTTTCTATTGTTGAGTAACGAGTCTCTGCACCATTGAGAACTCGACTCACGTAGGCGATTGGATGATCTCCGTGATCATCAACTTGTGAAAGAACAGCTCCGATGGCGTAGTCACTGGCATCGGAGGTGACAAAAAATACTTTGCCGAAATCAGGATGAGATAGAATTGGTGCTGAAATTAATTTATTTCGTAATTCGCAAAATGCCTCTTCACAGATTGCGGCGAACTTGAAGGGCTTATCTTTTTCAAAAGATTTGTGAGTGGTTTGGCTATCTTCGAAAAATTTGGAATGAAGCGGTGATAATAGCCAACGAAACCAAGGAAGACTTTGATATCCGTTTCCTTCTTGGGTCTGGGATAGGACGGAACTGACTTTATCTTCGCTGGGTCTGGTTTGACTCCATTTTCTGTAATTATGTGCCCTAAATACATAATTTCCTTTCTTAGGAAATGACACTTGTCGGGTTGAAGTTTCAAATAGAAACTGCGGAGGCGACTAAATACTGCTGTGAGTCTGGAATTGTAATCTTTGGTATTGTATCCATGGATTACAATATCGTCCATATATATACGAAGCAATAGATGCCTTGAAGGCCAGATAAGATATTATTCATGGCTCGTTGAAAAGTAGCAGGGGCTCTTTTTAAACCAAATGGCATACGATTGTATTCGTAGTGGCCATAGGGTGTGCTAAAGGCAGTTTTCTCCCTATCCTTCGAGTCCATTTTTATCTAGTGAAATCCACTGGCGAAGTCGAGTGTGGTAAAATATTTCGACTTCCCCAACTGGTCTAATATATCAGTGATATTAGGCAGTGGGTACGCATCGCCAATAGTAATGTTGTTAATACGACGAAAGTTTACCACTACTCGCCACTTTTTATTTCCATTCTCATCTGGTTTTTTATGAACCAGGAGAAGTGGAGAATTCCAGGGACTATGTGAAGGTCTGATGATGTCTGACTCAAGCATTCCTTGTATTTGCCTATTTATCTCAGTTCGGCTTGCTTCAGGAAGTCTATAAGGCTTGGTATAAATTGGCGGTTTGTCTTGGAGTGTCTCGATTTTGTGGGTAATCGCATCTGTATATGAAAGGAAATCCCCTTCTATGAAGAAGAGATCGTTGAATTCCCTACAGATGTTTCGAATACTCTCAGATTCCTCTGAATTATAGTGATCCAATTTGATAAGGTTTTGCAGTTTCATTATTCTGCCCTTAATTGGATCTGTGTCAGAGTCTGTGCCAAGTCTTGGTAAACGGGGTTCACCTCGTAAGGGCCCAGGTCGGCGTCCTCCTCATTTGTGTTGAGGATTAGGACTTCTGCCATACCGTTGACTGGTTCGACTATCGAATTTCCAAGAAATAAACCTGGCCTTATTTCCTTCTTGAAACAGGCCGATTGATTTTGAATAAAAGGAGTTGGAATTTCAATGACGAATTCTGATCGAGCCGGAATTGTAATTTAATTTAATTTATACGATTCTTTCGGGTTTTTAAAAGGAAGGAGATATGATTCCAACTTTTGTGGAATTTGGAAGGAGTTATTCGATGATTCCGACTCCACAGGTTTTGAAGGAGATAAAACTTTATTGAAATTCTTTGACTTCTTTGATTTTATCTTGGAATACACTTTTTGTGAATCTATTGATGAAGGAGATAGAATTTTACTAGATGCAGCCTTTTGGTCGGCTGTAGATGGAGATATACTTTTACCTTTGTGCTTCATCTCTTGTGAAGCTTTCGGTGGAGATAGGTTTCCTTTGTATGTTGGTTCCACTTTACTTGGTACTACTGATGGAGGCAGTTTTTCATTTAAAAAAAATTTTAGGATTCACTTTTTGTGAAGCATTTGGTGGAGATATATTTTTACTTAATTCAGCCTTTTTTGTGGCTATAGATGGAGATAGATTTTTATTAATATTAATATCGGAGAATGTTATCTCCGTATATAATAGGCTTTTTGTTTGAGGCCTCTTTTCTGGGTCTTCGCTTTTCAAATAAACGTATGGATAATTGGAATAATATTCTTCGTACGGATAAGATGAATAAGATTCATTAACTTCCAGAGAAATGAATTTATTTTTATAGTCGACACTCGCATTGAATCGAGATAAAAAATCATGACCAAGCAGGCCATCGAATGAAAGGATGGAGTTATTTCCCACTATTTGAAATGGGTGTTCTAAGATGGAGTTATTATTATTCGAAGATTCTAAATTCAATTTAGCAAAGATGAGCCCTTCCGTGGAAGTGGACTCTGTAAACAAAGTATTTATATTGCAGACAGCATCTCTGTAGCGGATACTGCCTGGCCTTAATGGATGTAGTTTTATTAAACTGATCTCTGCTCCTGTGTCGATTAAAAAAGTGAGCTTTGTAGCAGAGCAGATATCGACAGGGAAAGAAATTGTTAAAGAATTATTATTTACTTGGATGGGGATACGTATCAATTTAGTTCTGACTGTGTCGATATTGTTTCGGGATTCCTGTAAATTTTTGCTTTCGTTTGTATGTGCGAGGGGTTGTCGAAAACGACCCCGCGCTGCATCCAGTTTCCCTGCCTAGATGTCGAGGGACTTTTGCTATTTCTCCTCTTTGGAGATGGCGATTTAGCCGAGATATTGGCATTATTGTATCTCGGCGGTGGAGTTCGACTTTCTCGGAATACTGGCTGCTGCCAGTTCCTATTTTGAGGCTGCCGTATCTGGCTGTTCGAACACTCCAACAACTAGCCAATGATGAGCAACACAGTTCTCCTCTTGCGGCTCAGAATTTACGAGCAAACTTTTACGTCGACGATTTATTGACCCGAGCTCACAGCATCAGTACCGGCTTGTCACTACAACAAGAGCTCATTATTGCACTCAGCAAGAGGGGATTTAACCTTAGAAAATGGAGCGCGAACTGTTCAGAGCCGCTGACTAACATTCCAAAAAAAGGATCAAGAAATTAATACAATACTAAATTTGGCAGAGAAGAACACTATAAAAACCCGCGGATTGCAAGAGAATCCTTCAACAGATGAATTTAGCTTCACCATTTAGCCGACAACATCAAAGGACAACTATACCACACGAAAGATTCACTCTGTAACTGCAACTTTGTTCGACCCTCTCGGATGGTAAGCTCTTTATAGAAAAACTATTGCTAGTCGGGTACTCTTGGGACGAACCATTACCAACGTAATTAGTCCGAGAGTGGATCAAATATCGAGAGAGTTTGCAAGATGCCAAATCCATAAAATTTCCCAGATGGATGAATTTCTCACCAAAAATAAAAAACATCCAGCTACATGTACTCTGTGACGCATCAACAAAGGCTTACGCAAGTGTGGCCTTTCTACGAATTGTCAACAATGCCAAGTCGATCAGCACACATTTATTGACATCTAAGACAAGAGTTGCCCGCACGATATCCACATCACTGCCCAAATTGGAACTATGTGGAACGGTCATTTTGTCCCGTCTCTAACAAATACGAAACGATCAAGAAATATCAACTACAGCATGGTGCGATTCAGAGATTACATTAGCTTGGGTACAAAGCCATCTAACACAATGGAAAACCTTCGTGGCGAATCGAGTCGCCGAAATGCACAAGAATATGCATCCTACTTTTTGGCATTTTGCCCCATCAAAGGACAACCCTGCGGATTGCGCCACTCGAGGATTATATCCCTCAGAATTGCACAACCATAACCTCTGGTGGATGGCCTACCATGGCTTCAACAACATGAGGGCAGCTGGACACAATAACCTGTCAGTGACAAGTGTTTTGAACTTGAGTCACGAAAGGTCAAATTTCTGATATGCGCTAATAACAAGGTTGAATGGCTAGAAAAATATTCATTATTTACTGAACTAGTACGCATAATTGCATATTTCTGACGATTTAAGTCAATTGTCAAACATCACGAATAAAACGCAAAACTGGCTACTTGACATCTGATGAATTAAATCAATCAAAAAACAGAATCATAGCAACCATACAATATGAGGCGTTCCCTGAAGAATATGAATGCCCACCAAAAGAGAAGACAATATCAAGCAAAAGCCGAATATTAAGCTTGACTCCATATTTGGATGAAAGCAAGATGATTCGAGTCGGTGGCAGACTCGAAAGCACAATATTAACATATATCCAAAAACATCCAATGAGTCTACCCAACAATCATCATGTGTCAAAAATATTCATTGATTACATTCATCAATACACACTCCATGGAGGCACACAATTAGTCCTCAATATACTAAGGAACAAGTATTTGCTAATAAACGCCCAATAAATTTAAAAACCTCAAAAATACGAAATGCCAAGATTACAAAGGCATATTTCAGTATATTCGTATGCATGGCCACGAAAGCAGTGCATATTCAATTAGTGACCGAACATCTATATTCTGACTGCGGTACAAATTTTATCGGAGCAAACAAAGAACTATCTTACCAATTGAAAAACGCATTAACGCAACTTCCACACGACATTTCGAAAGACATTTTTCTGGCAGGAATTACGTGGAAGTTTAATCCACCAGTAGCACCACAGTTTGGTGGACTAGGGGGGGCCGAGGTAAAGTCATTGAAAACATATTTAAAACGGACGATACAAAACGCTGAACGAACATATGAAGAACTTTCGACTGTCATGTGCCAGATTGAAGCATGCGTTAATTCACGCCCGCTAACTCCATTGTCAAAAGATCCTGAAGACTACAACGTTTTGACACCAGGCCACTTTTTAACATGCGGAAACATGAAAGCAATTCCAGGGCCATCCCAGAATATCACAGTACTCAAGCGATGGCAATACGCGCAGTATTTAACAGAACAATTTTGGAGAAAATGGTCTGTGCAACAACGCACGAAGTGGAAAAATCCTCAAAATAATCTAAAACCTAATGACGTGGTTTTGATTCACAACAAAGGCTGTCCTTCCACAAAATGGTAACTTGGCAGAATAATCAAAATTCAGATTGGAACTGGCAACATAGTTAGATTAGCGATAGCTAGAACAGCACTACAAGAATCCTGTCGACCAACAACAAAATTGTTTATACTACCAGTCGAAGAAAAACAACAAAAACTAAAAAAAAGCATGAGTAGTATACGATTTTACACAAGTCGGAGTTATGACAGCAAGCAGTATTTACTTCAATAACCATATCACCTTTTGACAAACGCTGTAAGTTAGATCCAGTTCGCATTAGTCAGCGTAAACATCAGAACTGCTCACTCAAACATAAACACCAAATCAAGAATACTATCAGTCGAACACAAATTACCCAAACTACCTCCAATACATAGGAAAGATAACAAAGCCAACAGACCAAACTCACACGCTTTAGCTCACGATAAGAGAGCCTTTGAGTCTTACGCCGAGATGTGCCAACACCATAATTTGCCATCACCATAAAAACTTACATCAGTACTAAAAAGAAACTAGGTGCATACCCGAACAAAGTATAATTATGGGCGTGAACAAAAAATCACAAAAAAAAGCAAGCAAGTTACTAGCACTGCCAAACTGAAGCGTGTGGGCCTCGACATCAGAATAATATTATTGCAGCAAACTGTCGGCAATACAGCTCAGATTAAACGCAACTTCGCTCGTGAAGTAAAGCCGCCAAAAACTCTGACAATTTTAAGGAAAAGGCGATATAGAGATCTCTCGCATTTCGAATCAGAATTTTAATTTTCCAGTTTATATATTTTTTGTCAGTTTATCATTTTTTTGTTTTATTTTTGTTGGTATACTTTTTTTCTTTTTTTTTTTTATCATTTGCACAACTTGTAAGTTTTCTGTCTTATCATTTATTTTTTCTTTCTTTCTTCATTTTTCATTATTTTGTATAAAAAGACGAAAATGGATTCCATGCCAAGTCTCGAAGATTGCTTATACATCGATGATATACCTGCACTTGAAATTCCGCTAAAGAACAAGCTCCGAACAACGGACATGCCCCGACGCCCCAGGGCATACATACCACCCTTCGAAGCGATAGAAGCACCCCCAAAAATAAATAAGTAGCAGAGGAAGCCACATTTAGGAAGCCAACAAGGCCATCTAAACCTCCCACCGGCACAAAAAACTTCAGTCTAGCGACAATGCTTGACGTACCAGCAACCTCATATCATACGTCACGCAAACGGCCTGCAATCCAGCAACAACCCCACATGACGCAGCAAAAAGGCCAGCTCTGACGGCTTCAACGTCAACTGCAGCAATATACGACGTGCCACTCAAAAAACCAGCGTTGATGGCGTCCCCCAACGCGTCACCCAAAGAGCCAGCTCTGACGGCTTCGTCCAACAATAGCACCAAAAAGGCCTCCTACGAATTTCATTGTGTAGCCACATCTATGGAAGCAAATCCGTACACAGCCAATTCAATGGCTGAAGGTTCTCACCGCGAGCTTACATAACAGAACTCCTCTTTTTTCGAGAGGCGGGAGGATGTTCCACCTCGGAACAAAAAACTAAAAAGTAAAATAAAAACTTATAAAACTAACACTCACAATAATTCCCGCGATGAATTAATATATCCCACGAAGTAACCAGCGAAATCTAAAAAGAAAAACAAAAACTGGCATTTATAAAAAATCAACAAATGGTAAAATCTCAGATCATTTAAAATTTAAAAAAAAGTCTGAGACTTTAACAAGAGACAAATACTCACACTTTAAACAAATCCGAATCCGGCTCCATGGTTACCGAATCATCCCGCCACCACCTAAAAACAAATAAAAAACAAATTATTAATAAAATTAAAGAATATAAACATTCAAAATATAAACACATACCACATAACCAGCAGCTGCCATCAAAGACTTTGACGTATTCAAGATAGCAGCCGCAGAGAACAGAGAATCATTTTCATTAATTCTACGATGACGTCACATCGTGACTAAACGTATGAAGTTTCACAAAATGACTCGACCGTTGTTGTTAAAGCCACCGGCAGACACAATCCCTATTGTGTTTCTGCCTATAAATAGCGAGCTGCTGGGATGAGAAAATCACTTGCGATGTGACGAAGCCACAAGACAGATCGGTAGTTCTGACACCACATTAATTCTTGCTTAACAAAAACCAAGGGAAGTATTTCTGACTCCCATTTTTACTAACTTTTTGCAAATTAAATAATATTTAAATGTCTGTTTTTTCATCATCCCAGTGGGAGTTTATTTGATCCCAGCCAACTTCCTACATGAGCAGTTCTATTACGCTCATTTTTTTCAATCACATAACCTCACGTTAAAGATTTAATTAATAATCATTCTTTCTCTCTCTAAATTACGGATTGAGTCGTATTAACGCTAGTGATAACCCAGAGAAAACGGATTTGTTTTGAGTTTTTGAAAGTTTGAATTAGTACGCTAGTAAAGTAAAGTAGAGGTAAAAATAGAATTAGCAAACATTGAATTTTAATGGAATTAATTATTTGTCTGAATTCTTTAGTTGTTACGAAGTTATTGTGATAAATAAAACTTTGAAG